>CAUYQG010074819.1:0-40109 GCA_963574415.1 Tarsius wallacei | reverse complement strand
CAAAGCCATATCAATAGAAAGGATTACTTCAACGTAATGAAACACTTAATAAGCCGGGCTCGGCGGCTCAGCCTGTAATCCTAGAGCTTTGGGAGGCTGAAGTGAGTGGATTGCCTGAGCCCGTGGGTTCGAGACCTGCTTGGGCAACTTGGTGAGACCTCATCTCTACAATAAGTCAAAAAATTAGTTGGGTGTGGTAGTGTGCACCTGTAGTTCCAGCTACTTGGAAGGCTGAGGCCGAAGGATCACCGGAGCCCAGCAGGTCGAGGCTGCGGTGGCCGGGAGCGGCCACTGCACTCCAGTCTGGGTGACAGAGTGAGACTCCAACTCAAAAAAAAAAAAAAAAGAAACACTTAATAAACAGTTAAGATCCACAACTAGTAAATGCCATTTTTATGTCAGGCACTGTACTGGGCGTTAACTGTGTATGCATAGTTGATTATGAAAGAACCTGGTCCTTGTGTGCTTTACAGACCAGGAGCAAATAGTAATCTTTTATAATATTCATGATTTAGATTTTGTATGTCTTCTATGAACTGAATAAAGTTTATCTGTGTGTGATTTATAAGTAGCTCTGTGTTAAATGCATACTTTTCTGCTCCTCCTTCTCCACTCAGGGCTCTGAATTAGGAATGTCCAAAGGAGTTCAAGGGCAAATCAGGGGCTTGTGTGAAGTGTGTCTCCTTTCGAATTCCTCAAGTGCAAGTGTAGAGGTTGAGTCAGACCAGCGAGAATGTTCCTGTAAGTATGTGAAAATCAGAATAGCCGTTCTCACACAAGGCTGGAACAGAACTGTAGTGCCCTGAATTTCTTTATATAGATTCTTATCCAGCCATCATCACCATCAAGCATATTGTACTTTAATAGAATACAGACAAATGTGTATGGAGCTCTTTCCCTTCTTTCCCCTATGTCCTTTCTTTTCCCAGTTAGTTCCTCTGTTATTTCATAATGTCTAGCGCAGTTAATATTTGTCAGACTCATAAATGCATGAATATTTCACTCTTTCTGCTATCCCAGGGAGCATTTAGCACCTATGTTTGTTCCTATTGTTTTTTGCTAATGCCCCATACACACTGTACAAAAGCATCATATCTCGCTTCTCCTCTATGGCCAGATGGCTCCAAATGCCTTCTGCTGTGTGGCTGTGTCTCCTCTGCACACATTTTTCATGCTTGGGAGATGGCTTTTCTTGTTTTGTTGTGTGTGTGTGTGTGTGTGTGTGTGTGTGTGTGTGTTATGTGAAACATTCCATGTCACAATGATATCTAGTAGCTATGTGGCGACATTTCTGCTGCCCTCCACCTCAGATTCCTTGATTTTGCTTAATTAAATGTGTCTCCCCTCATCCTTTCTGAGCATTTACATTTTAGAATGCTCCTTCTACTAAAACCTACAAAAATATTTCAGCACTAGTGTGTGTATATGTTACAAATGTATGTATATAAGACTTCTGTTATCATCTTTTTACATATGAAAAAGAGAGAGACTTCAATTGGATGAGAAACTAGCCTAGGCTTACAGCTGGTAGTTGAAAGGCCTGAGTTCAAAGGGTCTCTGTGATTTCCGAAGTGGGTGCTTTCTTATTTGGTACCTCAACATCTTTCTCAGATCTTGCCATTTTCTGGCTTCATATATTTGAAAGACAAAAACATGAACTGGTAAAATACTTTGACATTGAACATCCCATCTTCTCATGAGAAGCGCAGGCCTTCTATTCAGTGTTCTTGTTCCTGTAGTTCAGTAAGGACTTTAAAATGACTCATTAGGGAGGGAGCTGCATGTAGTTTGGGGAAGCTGTAGCATGCAAGCACGACTTGGCGCTAGGTAATGCTTAATTGCACATACCCTGCTTCCTAATAAGTTCCAAATCCCCTATGTCTACTCTCATCTTCTGTTTCCCAGTTTTCATCACACTAGTGTCATTTTACATCTTCTTCCCCTCCAAAGAAAGTCAAACATTGCCAGTGGCCCCGCCTGCACTTGGATATCTTCAATATGATCAGCTCTGCCTTTGTCTCATCTTATAGCACTGTGGTTTGCTGCCTCTTGCTGCTGCCTTCCTAGAGGACTCTTTACAGATTTTAAAGAGTCTCATCCTTGATTTGTATGCTGTATTCAAAGTGATGCATCTGCATAAGGTACCTGGGCTTATTAACCTATGATAGCATCTCTTTTTCAAATCATGTTCATTTGTCTTCTCTCAGATTTGTTATTTATTTTCTTTTGAGAGGGTCTGCAGAGCACACAGGCAAATAAAGGACTATGGACCATGTGGGTAAACTTGCCTCACTCTCCTTGTCACATTAATCTATCTCTTCCCCTAGCCATTGAGTGTTAAAATGTGGTCACTTTGATACGTACTTATTTCAGCAGCTTATCTGGCAAAGACCATTTTGGATCTAGATTTAAGGAAAGAAAATTATTTATGGTTAATCATCAAAGGCATATTTTTTGAATAAGCTCATGAATAATTTCCTCAGCTCTCTATTTTGGCCTGTTTCATATCACCTTTGAAATTCACAATCAGCTATTTCTGGCTGCCTGGCATGTCATTTGCCCTGTGTGTCATGCTGTCTGCACAGCCTGCCAACCTTCACAGTGAGATGCCTACATAAGTCTTGTGATCCGTATTCATGGAGTTAGTGGTCTCCAGATTAGAATGAGTTTTATCTCTTTCTCATAATTTGTATTGGTAACTTTCCTTGTGCTGACCTTTTTTTACAAAACCTTTAACCCACATACCTTTAATCCAAGGGTTTTCTTAAAATTCTTTTTTAAAGGACTGAGAGTCTCAGCAGAAAACCATCAAATATCAACCTTCCCCTCAAAACACCAAATTTTACCTTAATCACTCTGTTCAGCATTTGAGTTTATCTACTGTAGAACAATTTTTAACCATTTGATTGATTCTTTGCCATTCATCACTTCTGTTTTATATGGCTTGTAATCTTCTTCCTTAAATAGACTTCATTTGATTTCTCACTTTTTCTGTGCCATCTTATTGTCTATTTTTACTGTCTTAAATGCACTCTTAACCTTCTTCTCTCTGTGTATTCTATGCTTTCTCTCTTGTTCTTGTCTGACATTTTCTTTATAACTTTTACCTTGATGATGCTGGCAGTTCTCTCACCTGTACTTTGGTTTTTGCTATTTTAGCTTCAATTTCCTCCCCTTTGTTTTTCTGTCCTTGCTCTCTCCACAAAATGTTCCTGCAGCCTTATAAAATATTGACTTTCCTCTTGAAAGCCTTGTCTTGACTTAGTCCCTTTAAAAATCATTCTTCATATCACTTTTAACTTTTCCAGTCATTCTCTGACACCTTGAAAAGGCATCCACGCTTCACTCTCTTAATCCTCTTATAAGTTCTTCCTATTCTAACATCCTACCTTCCATTTGCCATTATAAGTTAATTCCTTTAGCACTCAACTTGGTCTGCAAAATTAATCATAGATTTTTTTGGAAGAGGAGATTGTCTTCTATTGATTTTTCAAAAATTATTAAGAGGTGGGGTACAAGTCAGGATTAGGTACATAAGTAATGTATATGCAGGTGAAGTCTGGGCCTCCAACTGGTTCTCACTTCCTCTGGTTTAGCATCAAGTACTCTGTGTATTGTGATGTGCCCATCCTTCCTCCCTCCGGTGGCAGTGTCCTGGGACTGCCTATCCCTCTCTTGTGCTATTGTGATTAATGTTCACAGGTGAACAGCTTAATGTCACACCTACCAGATTCCTTGTGCCAGATTATAAGTTTCTGAGAGGACAAGGTCATCTTGGAGGCATCTTCAGCATGGCAGCTAAGGACACAGACTGCAATCATGGCAGCTGGGACATTGATTCGTTTATGGACTTGGGAGAGTTGCTCAATTCTCCATGCCTCATTTCTTCATTTGTAAATCAGTGACATTGTTAGTATTTTTATTATAATTTTGTGCTCATGAGGTTCAAATACTTAAAAATAATTCTTATTCTGACTCACAGTAAATACATTGTAACGTTTGCTACACAGTTTTCTATAATTATTGCAATAATGATAATAGTTATTTTCAGTCACATACACATTTTCAGGATCTCTAGCACAATATCTGTCATACAGTTGTGCTCAATAAATGTGTGCTGAATAAAAATAACTGATGAAAGAATGAATGATATTGAAAATAATCCACTTAGGTAAACAATCTTAACAACATATGAGAAAGTATATTACCTGGAATATGTATAAATGGGAACTTCCAGATGCTGGGCTGCTTTTTTTTTTTCTTCTGACTGGCAAATATATCCAGAAAGGGGTTTACTTTCTGAAGGAAACATCAACTAAAAATAGCTGGGCACTGATAATTAGTGCATGCTTTAGAGATATCCTTTGTTATCTCCAGAAACTTCCTTTCTGGCCTCTTCCCAAATTATACTTCTGCCAAATTTCCCAGCTTTTGAGAAATTTCTGCTTTTGTCAAAGCATTATAAGAAAAGAGAAACTCCTTTTGTACTAGTTGAATTCCTTCTTCACACACATTCTAAAATTTCACTGTCACTTCTCCTTTTTACTGAATTTGCTGCAGTGTTAGCATGGGTATGCAAATAAACATACTACAATCCTGTGCGCTTTCTGTTCATTTTCAGATATTTACTTGTGTAGGTCCCTTGTTGTTGCTGTTATTGTTTTCATCTCTCTCACCTACATGGTGAGCCAGAATTCTTTCAGCTGGTGGGATGCAGAAGTAAAAGCAAGGTGTTTGTATGTTCCTCCATCTTCCTTCTTTCTTTTGAAATAGATGTATAGTCTTGTGTGCAATCACACATTTAATTTCTACTGAAATGACTCTGTACCAAAATATTAATTTTTCACAGTTCACTTTTGTGTTTTTCCCCCCTCACTGACTTGATATTTATTGTATACTTACAATGTGGAATAAAGAATTTATTGGCAATAGGCCTTTTAAAGAATATACCACATGGTATTTTTGTTATGTTAAATAATTTGATATTGTTTTTGCATACAATAATAACAATTCTAGTAAAAATTACATTTATGTAGCTCTTTCTGTGTTCCAGGGATTGTTCCAAAAATTTTCTACATAGGAAAAGATTATACAGAGATCTCTTCGGCAGAGCCAGAGCTCACACAGCAATTATTTGTTGTGACACATATATTTGTTAAATAAAAACACATAAATAATTTAAATTAAAAATCCAACAGCATATTATAATAAATCCAATGAGATAAAATATGCATTTTTAAACATAGTACCTATAGAAGATCCAGGAAGAGAAAGAGTATTATGATATGTTGTGGCCAGAAATAAATTTAAATTATGGTTAACTTGGACATTGATATGTAGATAAGGTTTGAAATGGGCATGAGAAGAAAAGAAGAATAAAGTAACATAGTGAGGTCTTTGCATTTGACATTGTCCATATTTTTTATGCTTGCTGTGTAACTTAAGCTTTAAATTATTCTTACGACAAAGGTTCTATTATTATCTTCATTTGAAAGAAGAGAAAATCAAAACTCAGAAAGGACAAGCACATTACTCTGGATCACAGACTAATTAAGAGGAAGATTCAAACCAGGCTCTCCTGGTACAGAGCTCAACTTATTTCCTGCACACAGCTCCTCTTGCTGGAGAAGAATATTTCAAGTTATGGGGGACCATAGGTAAGATACCTTTACTGTATCTTTTTAGATATGTTTAGATAAGCACACATTTACCATTGTGTTACAATTTTCCTACAGTATTCAGTACAGTAATGTTGCTGTCCAAATTTGTAGCCTAGGAACAATAGGCTATCCCATATAGCCTGGGTGTATAGTAGGCTATATCATCTAGGCTTTTGTAAGTCCACTCTATGATAGTCACAGAGTGATGAAACTGCCTAATGAGGCACACATGAATGTACATTATCTTGAAATAGAAACTCTGTTATGAACAAGTTGGGATTTGTATTCAACTGGTTGGTGTCCCCTAATCATCTCCTCTTTATTACATCTTACTGAATTCACAGTGACTGAATCAGTCTAACTGGATCACTGTGTATAGACACTCCAGAACCTCAAATTCTTATCAATATTATTACTAAAATCATACCCTTAACATTCACTTAAGGATTCTTAGGGAGATTTTTGTTCTCCAGGTACTGTAGGCTATTTATGAGCCTCTTATATTTTCCAACTCTCATAAAAATAATTCCCTTTCTCTCAGTTCAGCAAATAAACCAAGCTCATTCTGTCATCACAGCCCCTGCACTTGCTTCCAGACTTTCACATGGCTGACAACATTGTCATTCATATCTTAGCATGCATGTCACCTGATGCGAGATCTGTCCTGACTCCTCTGAAAATGTTGTACACTACCAGTCAGTCTCTATCACATTTCTTTGTTTTATATTTTTTATGCACTCACCACTCCATGCATTATTTCATTTATGTGTCTATTTTCCTTCTTATTGTCTGGAACTCCCATTAGAATCTGAGTCATGAGAACAGACTCTTTGTCAGTCTTTTGGTACTGCTATACTCTAGAACACTGGTGGCCAAGAGTAAATGCTTTTTTATAATTGTTGACTGAATGAAAAATAATCAAGTCAATACCACATTTGTATGCATTCATTGATATCTTAAAGAATCCAATAAAAAGTGAAGTTCAGGTTGGGAAAATCCTTTCTAACTCAGCAAAATTCCTTTGTGTTAGTCACTTATTGACACTTGAATTTAACTGACAGAGATGATTTTAAAAAGTTACTGTTTATTACATCAGACATGATATACTGTTGATTGAAGAAAAATATGCAGTTCAAAAAAATTAGTGAAAATAATTGAGAATTTATTTGAAAAATCATATGATTTGTGGGTCCATTAATAATGTTTTATCATTTTCTGACAATATTCTGGTATATGGACAAAATGTGTAAATGTATGTATAAATAACATCAACAATGCATATTAAATGTCTAATTTGTGAAAAGATAATTGAGAAATGTTACCTTTTTCAATAAACATATAGAAATATGAGAGATATACCTGTGTAGAATAACTATCATAAAGGTGAAAAACACTGCTAATATAAAATTGAAGATATTGTCATAATCATAACCAGATTTATATTATGAGATTCATATTCTCTTCTTTTTTCTTCTACTATGTTCACTGGTACCAAATAAACATATTTTTGAAGTACATGTGATATTTGATATGTGCACACAGTATGTGATGGTCAAATCAGGGTGATTCGAATACCCATCACCTTAAGCATTTATCATTTCTCTGTGTTGGGAATATTCCAAATTTCCTTTTCTAGGTGTTTTGAAATATACAGTAAATTATTGTTCATTATAATCAGCCTATTGTGACTAAAAGCCAGAACTTATTCCTTCTATCTACAGTACTCTTGTACCCATTAGTCAAACTTTCTTCATCTCTTCCTTTCCTCTATTCTTCCTCACCTATGCTAACAATTATTCTATACTCTACCTTCATAAGATCAATCTTTTCAGCCCTTACATCTGAGTGAGAGCATGCAATATTTGTCTTTCATTGCCTGTCTTATTCCACTTAAAATAATATCCTCCAGTTCCACCTATCTTGCTGCAAATAACAGAATTTCATTCTTTTTCATGGCTAAATCCCATTGTGTATCTATGTCACATTTTGTTTATCCATTCATTCATGCGTGGTTACTTAGGTTATTGTGAATATTGCTATAATAAACATGAGTGTGCAGGTATCTCTTCAATATACCGATTTCCTTTCTTTAAAATATATGCCCAGTGGTGGGATTGCTGGATCATATGATAATTCTATTTTTAGTGTTTTGAGAAACTTAATGCTGCTTTCCATGGTGGCTGTACTAATTTACATATTTAATAGCAGTGTGCTGGTGTTCACCTTTGTTTCCATTCTCATCAGCATTTGCTATTTTTTATGTTTTTGATAATAGCCATTCTAACTGGGATAAGATGATATGCCATTGTGGTCCTGATTTACATTTCTCTGATGACCAGTAATATTGAGCAATTTTTCATATATCTGCTGGCAATTTGTATGTTATCTTCTTTGAAATTTTTATTTAGACCACTTGCCCATTTTTAATCATATTATTTGCTTTGTTTTTGTTTGTTTGTTTGTTTGAATTGCTTGAGTTCCTTACATATACTGCGTATTAATCCCTTGTTGGATGGATAGTTTGCAGATATTTGATCACATTCTGCAGGTTGTCCCTTCACTCTGATGATTTTTTTTGCTATACATAATCTTTTTCTTTGATACAATCTCATTTTTGCTTTTGCTGCCTATGTTTTTGAGATCTTACTCCAAAAATTTTTGCACAGACTAGTGTCCTGACACACTGCCCCAAGTTTTCTTCCAGTCGTTTCATAGCTTCAAGTCTTACATCTGAGTCTTTAATCCTTATTTATTTTTTGATTTTATATATGGTGAGTGATAGGAGTCAGTTTCTTTCATCTATGTGTGAATACCCAGATTTTCTAGCAGCATTTATTGAGGAGACTGTCATTTCCCCCATTGCATACTTTTAGTGCTTTTGTGCAACATGAATTGGCTGTAAATATATAAATTTATTTCTAGATCCCTATTTTGTTCCATTGGTCTACATGTCTATTTTTATGCTAGTGCCATCCTGTTCGGGTGATCATAGATTTGCAGTATATTTTGAAGTTTAGTAGTGCAATGCTGGCAGCTTTTTTAATTGGATAATTTAATCCATTTACATTGAAGAATATTATTGATAGATGAAAGTTTACTACTGTCATTTGGTTATTTATTTTCTGGCTGTTTTATGCATCTTTTCTTCCTTTTTTCCTCTCTTACTGTCTGCCTTTGTGGTTGTTTTCTCTCTAGCATCATGTTTTGATTCAAAGCTATTTATTATCGTTGTTATAGGTTTTTTTGTTCTTTTGTTATAAGACTTACAAAAAGCCTCTTATATTAATAACAGGTTATTTAAAGTTGGTAACAACTTAAATTTGATTACAAAGAAAAATAACAAAAACAAACTACACATTTTAAAGGTTCACCCCTCACATTTCGATTTTTGATGTTTCAGTTTACATCCTTTGATATTTCCTATCTCTTAAGCAATTGATGTAGTTTGTAGTGTTTTTAATAGTTTTGTATTTTAGTTTTTATATTTAGGATATAGGTGGATTAATAACCTCATTACAGTAGCAGAGTATTCTGAATTTGTCTGATTTCTTTACCAGTAAGTTTAATACTTTCAATTCTTTTTTGTTACACATTAGTATTCATTTTTTAAAGTAAAGAACACCCCTTAACATGTATTTTAATACAAGTCTGGTGTTGATGAATTCACTCTACTTTTGTTAGTTTGGGAACAAAAGTCTATCTTTCAGGGGAAGGGTCCACATGAGTATCTGGGAAACTGAGTGGGAAACTCAGCCAGGATTCAGAACTTCCTGTAGATTGTGCCACCTTCTGCGTCAGGGTCTGGCTAATCTCAACACATGTCATCCCTATTCATCAAAGTCTAGAGTAGCTGCCATGATTTACGCTCCATTTACCACAATCAGCACACCATTCTTTGTCCACAATTCACTCTGAGTGGTTTGTTCCTCCTGGCACTCCCAATGGTTCCTACAGGGCAGGACTGAAGTAGTTCCCCATTAGGGTTCCTAGACCAATGGGGGAAACTGAACATCCTCCTCCAATTGTCTCCTCTTACCTCTAGGGAAATTCTCTGTGAGGTAGTTTTGTGCTGACTTGTGGGAAGAGAAATTATCTTATGGGTCACAACTTCTCTTGATTCTGTGGGGATTTCTCCACTTCTCCCTGTGTTCTGGTGAACTCTGGGTGGTATTTTAGTCTTTGACTAGTTTCCAGTTGCATTTATGTAGCTAGAGTAATGCTGTGAGATAGTCTATTCTGCCTTGTTGCTGCTGTTACCCCATATTCTCGATTCTTAATTGCTAATGGAGGAAAGTTAGATATTTTTGAAGTCAAAACTAAAGCTAAGATTTTTTAAAAATTAATCTTTTGTCTATTTGATTTTTGAGCTTTCTTTACTTTTAGGATAAAGACAGATAAAATGTCATGGTTTAGCCAAAAAGTAAATTTCCTTTAAGTCACTCTTCCTATGGACTACAACTGATTCTCCTCTTCGAGTGGCAGTCTTGAGAATGCTACATTTAATCAATTAATTAATTTTAAGTTGGGTCTCACTCTGTGGCCCAGGCTGGAGTGCAGTGGCACAATCACAGTTCACTGCAGCCTTGACCTACTGGGCTTAGGTGATTCTTTCACCTCAGCCTCCCAAGTAGTTGGGACTACAGGTGCATGTCACCATACCCAGCTAATTTTTTTATTTTTTGTAGAAACTAGGTCTCATTATGTTGCCTAGGTTAGTCCCAAATTCCTGGGCTCAAGCAATTATCCCACTTCATCCTCCCAAAGTGCTGGGATTACAGTCATGAACCACCATGTCTGGCCTAATCCCTTTTAACAAATAATGTGTTTCATAAGACTTTTTTGAATTATTATACAAAGTCAGTTATTGTCATAAATAATTGTACTCAATGTGAAGCCATCAGAAAAATAAAAATATCCAAAAGAAAGCAGACTTGATATCTGCAGAGTAGCTATTGAGTCTTGCTCCCTTTCTAAAGGTCTTTATCTGCCAGAAATCCTTGCATTTCAGTTTCTCATGGTTCTCATTTCTTGTTAATGTTTGGTTTTTGCATATATCAACTTAGATACATTCATCTTGTTAGTGTTAGTTGAAGGATGTGCCCATAAAAAACAGATGATTGAGGGAAAGAGAGTACATTACCAGTCAAGAGGTATAACATATCTCATTTAGGGAGAGACAAAAACTGTTACCTGCTTCTCTTGGAAAATGCTGAGATACTCAGTACAGTGCAAGCAGTCTTGTTCTATTGTGTGGAGAAAGATACATTTTATTATCCAAAGATGTTTTAAATTTCCACATTGTGGTCTTATAGGCATATTTAAAGTCCTGCTATTACTATTTTTACAGATGTAGTCTTTCATATGATTTGTAAAAGTCTCTCACAAACAACATTCATTGAAAAATTTGACATAATTTTTATAAAGCCAATGCTGTGGTTTCTCTTCAAACACTGACACAGAGTCAGTTATATCTATCAAAATCTATTTTCTATTTCTCCTGGAGATACGATAGATAATTATACTGTACTCCCTGTCTCTACTGTAGTCAGACAGAGATACATGAGCACACTTGCAAAATGGAATGTGGACAGAAGTTGTGAGTACCACTTCAAGGTTTGCCCCATAAACACCTTTAATTCTACCATTTGCCAGCTGATTCAGACTACATATGGTTTGGTACTCTTCAATACATAGCCCCCAAAGACTCTCGTTCTTGAATGAAGATATAGAGCAAAGAATCTCTCATTCTACCCACTGCCTATGAAGTTCACTTGACTGGAAAACAAAACGAAACAAAACTATTGTTTTCATAAATCACTGAGATTTTAGGGATTTTCTTTGATCATGCTTGCTTATTTCATTAAATAATTCAAAGGTCTGTTACAGTATACCTCACAGTATTGATACCTAGCTCTTCTTTATGGTCTGTGAGCGCTTGACTCAAAAGGAAGCCTGTGTAAGAATATAAGCATGAAGCAAAATGACAGATGAGAAAGAATATCTATCTGCTCAAAAAAATTTATGGACTATTTTCCTCATGAATGCCATATCTAGTAGATATCCAAAGATGAATTGCACATGTTCTGGCATGTATTTTAGCCAAGATCATGTGGTTCTGGAACCAGTAGCTTTAGCCTAAGTTTGCTGACTCAGGTAGGTAAATCTTCGATAGTGAGGTTGCAGCAACTCCCTTGCTGCCTATTTCTGTAACATCTTTGGTTATCATCAATGGGAACACATTTCTGTAGACTTTCCAATGATTCTTCAAATCGAGTTATAACACTAGGTACTACATAAACTACTTAAACAGGTTTCAGTAGGTTCTATTCTCTGAAACTGGAAACTAAGCCCCAAGTACCCATCTTTGGACTTCGGTTTGACAAACATTGTGTTCACATTAAATGCTATATTAGAGTCCTACTTGGTGTGATTGCAAGCCCAAATTCCAAAGCAGGAACTGAAATGTAGCAATATTTAATTATAAGATGATCATCCAGATAATTCACAATAGTTTCATTTTTTTATTAATGAGGTGAAATAAAAATATATAATAATGTATGAACTTACAGACACTGAGGTGCTACTGATGCAAGATAAAAACTATTGATGTAAAGTAGATAGCTATGTAGTGCTTGGAGCAGTCACAGACAATTCATTGTTAAGTGGATTTTAGTCATAATACCGTTATTGTTAAACACCAAATGAGATCACAATGTGGAAGTACTTCGTAAAGTGGTAAGGTGCTATACACATTGTTGATACTTATCATTTACCTACATGTGTTATACTTTCTAGTGTCATATTATTATAACTAAAGGATGAAGTATTGTATATTTTATCTACTGCAAGAATAGATAGAACTTTCATAAAGGACCCTTCACTCTTAAGACTGAAGTAGCATTAGTGTAAACAAAAGAGGAATCCAATCACTGAATGCCTGTAGTTAGTCTTTCCAGGGCAGGATAGAGACCTGTGTGTGGAGCAGTTTAAATTACTGCTTCTCATGTTCTTCTTTACTTCAGGGATCGTGAGCTGCCATTATAACACCTTTCACCAGACTGAACTTGAAATTGAAAATAAATCAATCTCGAGGTGATTGAAATTATTATTGCCTGACTTCTCTCACTTTGTCATTCCACAGGAAGCTGGTATTGACAGTGGATAGAGAATTAACTGACATTTCTTCTTTCACTTTGTTTCATTGCAGGCTTCAAAAAAATAATTATGGCATTATTTTTTCTATAAACACTAATCCATGAATTATTAAAAAATGTAATACATGTTTCTTATATTTATGTTTCTCCACCTTATATGTTCTCTGAACTCAAGTACTAAAATCTCCATAATGTTCCATAAATTACAATTTTTAAATGTTTTAAAAGTTTGACATACTATTGATATGTCTATATAAAATATTAGCAGTGTATATACATATATATATTTATACAAAAAAGACAGGACTTATACATTTTAAAAATAAATATAGGCCCTAAATTCCATGGATTATATTCTTGATTAACTAGTTAATTACATTCTACTTTTTGGAAAGTATTAATTCTACTTTTATTCTTCATAGCATATACATATCAATTCATAAAACTTCATTTTTGCCACCACTGACTTCTTTAAGCTCTTTTTGCCTTCTGAAGACAATACAGAGAGACAACTAGAGAGTGGCTAAAAACATAGCTGTTTTTATCACCCTTTTGCTCATTCCTTATACCCAAGCAACCAGTATGTTTCTTTTCAATTGTCTCTTAGATTGAATCTTTTCTCATAATTTCCTCTGCCCCATGCAGGTCTCATCTTTGTTACTTCAAACTGCATTAGGGCATTAACTGTCCTACCAATTTCCTGACACAATTCCGTTTTCTTCTCTCTACTTTCCTCCACTTGGTTTCAGCCATCAATTATTTTTACCATGCTACTCTCTTGTGCAGGCGTCTGTTCTCATTCTCGACATGTTACAAATCTTACCAAGCTAAAAATTGCTCATCTTATTAGAAAGAGTTCACTGATCAAAGTGAATGCAAGTATAGAAGTTTCTCTGACACACAATAGCATAGAAACACTCATATACTAATATCGGAAATTGCTAAAAGGGCACACAATAGGTAGCAGTTTCTCGGTAGGATGTATTATTATTTTGGAGGGGAAGAGAGATGGTATTAATATCTAACAGAATACCAATGCTTTACAAAATGTCTCGAAATGAATGCTAATCTGTGGAATTAAATTTGAAAAAGTCTATTGTTAAGCAGCTCACCCATATTTTAACGTCTCAACAATTGTCATGAGCCACTGTCTAGGTGGTCATGTGATGTGGTCTGCACAAGACTTGTTCATTTCTACTTCTGTGATTTTTGTGCAGCAGGCTGTGTTCCAAGCAAACAATATCTTTTTTCCTCTTCACTTGCCCAGAACCACTATGATTTAGGTCAAGCTCCTCCTCCCACAAAAAGCCTTTTAAAATTATCTTCATTATAGTCTATTATTCTTTTATTTTAGGGCCATAGCAGACACACAGTTTTCACTCTCCCAGCTAAAAATTATATCTTCTTTTTTCAAATCAACCTTGTCTTTCTGATTACAGTGTAACCTTCTTTTTTGGGGTGTGCCAGTTCTAATTTGTTTGCTTAATTTTTAGTATTTGTTTATATTTGTGTCTCTGGATGGGTTATATGTTTTTGTGTCATTTTTTTCTCACGTATTATTTGTTTGTATCTACATACACATAAAATATCTTCAGGCTGCTATATTGAATAAACATGCTGTCAATATCCCTGGATACACTTCAAATGGACAGCAGCAGCATGGTCAGTCAACAGCTGACAGTGACAACATGGTGGCAAAGACTCAATACGTTCACATAAGTGAACATTATTCCTGACAGCTTCTGCATGACTCCAGAAAACAACTTACAATATATGTAGGGAAGAGTACAAAGTGGTTTTCCTAGGAGACTTTGTACATTTTTTTATAACAGCTTTATGGAGACATTATTAACATATTAAAAAGATATATTCATGGGAGCAAAAACCTAGAATTTATTTCTTAAGAATTGTGTATTGATTCTTGCATATTTAAACTTCAGCCACCTTCAAAGTAGTCTCCATTTGATGCAATACACCTATTGAGATGCTTTTTTCCACTGCTTGAAACAGATTTTGAACTTGTCAATTTTGACACTTTTTAGTGCTTCTGCTGTTTTTTGTTTCACTTCTTCTATATCAGCAAAACATTTATTTCCCTCTGAGAACTTTTTTCATCCAGAGAAACAAACAAACAAACAAAGTCACTTGGGGTGAGATCGGGTGAGTAGGGAAAATGAGACATGAAAGTCATGCCATTTTTGGTCAAAAACTGCTGAACACACAGTGCAGTATGGGCACTTCTACACTCTGGTGGGAATGCAAACGAGTGCAACCTCTTTGGAAGACAGTGTGGTGATTTCTGAAAGAACTAGAAACCGACCTTCCATATGACCCAGCAATCCCCCTATTGGGAATATAACCAGAGGAACTCAAATCATCCTACCAAAAAGATACCTGCACATGCATCTTTGTTGCTGCTCTATTCACGATAGCAAAAACATGGAACCAACCATGCTACCCTTTGAAGTTGGACTGGATAAAAAAATGTGGTACATATACACAATGGAATATTATGCAGCCATAAAGAAAGACAAACATATGAACTTCACAGCAACTAAGATGGATTCAGAGTTGATCATACTCAGTGATTTATCACAAAAACAAAGAACAGAGTACCGTATATTCTCACTCATAAGCAGACCTTGAACAATTATCATAATACTATAAGAAAGGGATTGGCAGTAGTGGGAAATTGCCAGGGGAGGGGGGTGGGATTGGGAGTTGAGGGAAACTGCCAGAGGAGGGAGGGGTACACCTTGTCAACAAGGGTACCTACATAATGAGCATTTGTATACTTAACCCTGAATTGTAACCCACATCTTTAAAATAAAGAAAAAAAAGAAATATTGTGAGTTATCCTTACCATTTATCTGTAATGTTTTATGAGGACAGGAACAATATGCATTTATTATCTGTATAATGTAAATTACATAATATTTAAGTCTTATGGAATTAAAGTATTTAAAAATGAAATATACTAAAAATATAATATTTGTTAATTCTGAGTGATAGAAATATGAACTATTGTATCCTGTCTGTAAACATTCATATATTTAGTATTTCATATTAATAGAAATAGAGAAAGTCATGACTGCTCTGCGTAACTCAAAAGATTTTTATGAGATCGATAACAATTTATATCTTGAGTTATTTTATTGGACTGCCATCGATTGCCTTGTTTCAATTCAATATTCTCTAAGTACCTTTCCCATTATAATTGCCTTTACTAACTGATCTATGAGTACTGCTTTGCATGGAAGTTATAGTTTTAATTTTAATGAATATTTCAGCATTTTAAAATTATACCTTGCTCCCTGTAAATTCATGAACTCATGAGTTGTATACATGGCTTTCTGTGAACTTGTGTGTGATATGAGTCTGCTCCAGACAGATGGATTCATAGCTAATGTACTTAAAATTGTTTCAGTTTTCTGAGCCTGTAAGGATGAAAGGCAGATCCTAAGCCAGAGGTCAAAGGCCAGCCTGTAGCAGAATTACCTGAGTAAAGGCCATGTATTTAGGTCTGGTAAATGGGAATCATTATGCCTGAATCCTTGACACCTGTGTCCTGTGTTCTCACACATACATGAAGGAACAGTTTCCCTAGACTTTGAGTAAATGCCATCTACTAAGTTTTCTTAGTCTAAGAGCATCAGGTTTTTCTTGGTAATACTCTAATCTTAGCAAATTTTTAAATTGCAACAATAAAAGTCACTATGCCCTGAACAAATTGGTACAAAATTTCTCACACAGACTATAATGAAATGTCAAGATGTAGAACTTTTCTATTAAGAGCATCATTCTGCAATCAGAAATCATCATTTCATAGGAAATACCTCACTTTTTTACTATTATACTTGCAGTATAATGATTTCTTTATAATTCTTTATGTTTAAGCAAATCTAAAATCCATGGTTCAATCCAAATCAATGTATTCGCTTTACAAAATGTATTCTTTATTAAATGAATAATTTCACAAAAATTATGTGGCGACCAGTTAACATTTTTATATTAAAAAAGCAGAAAATGAAGGTAATCTAAGGATTAAAATAAATATATATTTGTCTTAATGTCTCAGACTTTATATGTTTATCAAAACTTTTGTTCAATTTTATTCTGCCCTGAAAACTCATAGGCATGGGGTAAAATAGCAAATTTCTTTAAATATTTTTATAAAAATATTATTCTAGGTATATCCTGCAGAGAGCAAGTGAACTCTCTGTACTCTGGAAGAAGATATTTAAGATTTTATTACTTCATTTTTGACTAACATGTGATAAAACCAATTAACATTGTTCTATTTTCTAAGTTTCTCCTTGCCTACATGCTCTGAGTTAGAAGGGCAACATAGAAAAAGCTATGATGGAAACTGTTCTCAAAAATATTCTGCTACTGTGCCTATATATATAGTCCTTTTTTAGCTGAAGAGTATACCTTACATAATTTTACATAGAGTAGAAAGTTTGTTGCTATTAAAATAATAAATGAGATACTTTTAATAAATAAAGAATAGGCTTCTTGTAAAGATATAAAATAGTATCGTTATTACATTTGCATAAAATGCATTTTTGGTTAAAAATAATCTTAACTCAATGCCCACACATGCTCCGATTACTATATCTTGCTTTCCCCAATATAAATAATTGAGTACCACTGAAAGTATTTCCAGTCTTGAAGTTATGTCAGAAATTAAAAATATATCATGTAACTTAACTACACATTATCCCATGTGGTGAGTTCTTTATATTTTTGTCTTTTGTAGTTTGCAGTCAATGTTTAGAAGACACTATTCTTTTTCTCAGTGATATTGATGTTCATCCTTGTCCAAAGGGGGCTAAAGTAAGAGCTGCAAATTTATCTTCTATCTTTGCAGTTTGTGGAGTAAGGTAGAAGGTACAGGCCAATGAGACTGAAATATCTGGGCAAACGAAAGGATCATCATTTGAATGTCGTGTAACACTCACCTTCAGTGATAAGAGATAGATAAATGACAGACAGACAGACAGATAGATGAATAGACAAAGATACTATATATGCTCTATAAACAAGCATACTCGGTGTTGCCCTTCTAACTCAGAGACGTAGGCAAGAAGATGTTTAGAAACTACAACATGGCTAATTGGTTTTATTACATGTTAGTAAAAAAATGGGATAGTGAAATCATAAACATCCTCTTTCACAGTACAAAGAATCTGCTCATTCTCCACATCTTTACTTACATGTGAATATGTAATACCTATGTTTTTCTTGGTACCTGCAAATAAGATGAATGCATTTCTGTTTTTGTTGTTGTTTCCTTCTTTTTTCCTCTCCTCTTCCAATTTCTCAGGAGTACTAGAGATATTTAATCATATTCCTTAGGCTCTAGTACCCTGTCCTCATGGGTTAATGCAACTCTCTCTCCTGTTTTATTCTGCCTTGTTAGTGACCTTCATTCACTTTTCTCTCCCCCTTTCCCAAGATACCATCTGCAAGGCATTGGATGTACTTTTCTGAATATATCAAGTAAGTAAATTTTATTTTCATTTTTAAAATTCAGTTTTATTACGGAGTTAGAGGAGTGAATGACTGTACCTAAACAAATGATTAGTTAACCATTTTGATGAAACAAATTAGTCACTACCATCCAACTCAGCATTTACCAAGACTTTACTCAAAGAAATACAGGAACCACAATGCACTAAGAACAATGTTTTAGGAACTTTCCAGATGTTTTCCCATCTAATTTTTACTATAACTGCAATTCACTTTGATTATACACAAGTTAGAGAGGAGAAAACTGAAGCTCAGGGTGGTTAAGTAACTTTTTATAGTTAAAAAAACCAAAAGAGTGTGGCAATGCTGAATAATGAATTATTTTTGGATAAATGAAATGATACTTACAGGTATGAATAAATTTGGCACATCTGCCTTTAAGAAGCTTATATTTATCATTCAGGGGAATATTTACTTCCTGAGGAAAGAAGAACAATTGGGAAACAATTGGGAAATTCCAGTCCGACTAACAGTAAAGGTCAAATGTTCTATTTAGATAATTAGGGTATATAGACTCAGTTGGGTGAGATCACCATGAGGCAGAGTTTTCAGGTTGCAAACAGAGAAGTGGTTATGAATTTGTGAATGAAGTCTTTGAGGCTAGGTTAGAAGCACACAGACACTATTAGAGAAGGTAATGCAGCTTGCTTATTTTCTTTTTTTTGTTTGTTTGTTTAATATGCACAAAGCGAGTATCTGCAGATTGAAGCTCACTTGTGCCTAAGTCAATATAATGGATTGCAGGATGGCAAGCAAAACTGTCATGGTTCAAAATGCTAATTTTGGAATCAATAACAGTAGCCACAGCTCAGTGACTGGCGTTGACTATTGAGAGACACATAATCAACCACGAAGGCTGTTTTCTATACGGATGTGCTATTTTCTGTCCCTTTACATCACTATGGTCTTATGATGTGGGTTCATTCACTATTGGTCTGACTGGACTTAACCTTTACAAATCAATTTTTAAACATTTCTATGAAGTGATTAGCCAGAGAAATCTGTGCCCCAGTCTTGGTTAATGGATAAAAATTAGTTTATTTAAAAACTTTTCAACAAGTGTCCTGCATAATTGTTGTACATTACTTTGTTTCGATGACCCTTTCAATAAAAGATCAAATGTACCACTTTTAAAAATATCTAGTCCAGTTTCGATGGGCAGCACTGTTTGTTCCATGTACACAGTCACAAAGAAGAACACAATTATGGACTTTGCAGCAACTTTAGAGTCTATCATACTCAATGATCTATTACAGAAATGAAGAACTGAGTGCCACATATTCTCACTCATAAGCAGACCCTGAACATTTACCATAATACAATAAGAAAGGGAATGACACGGCGGGGCGGGGGGAGACATGTAACATCAATAAGGGTGCCTGATCTCAAACCAGGTGATGTGGGGACCAAAGGGAGGGCCAAACTTTACCTATACGATGACCACTTGTATACCTAATCTTGATTTGTACCCAACATTTTTAAAATAAAAAATTTAAGAAAATAGAATGTTAATATTGTTTTTGCAACGCATAGAGATGAGTGAATTCATGTATCTAAATTGACAATTTAAAATTGGAAAATGTTTATATGTTAATCTTCACATATGTGTTTGAAACCCTATGGACATGCATTTTATATCATTCCTCTCATTTTTATTTAAGTTTTTATCAATGGCTCCACAACACTTATTAAATGGAAACAAGTCTTTTCTAAAGTTGTTAAATAGTGTACTAGTTTAGACATGGGCTCTGGCATCAGACACAACAAACTGGGCCTGAATTCTAACTGTGTTACTTACTAGCTTTGTAGGATATACTACTATACTATTTCATTTATTTTTTCTCTCACAAAAATAACACAAAACACAAAAATAACAGTAAGATGTTCATATTGAAGGAGGGTAGTAAAAAGAAATGCCTATAAAGTCACTTATTATAGCAACCTGGTGTAAGAAGACACTCGAGGATGGCAACTGTTGAAACTATCTCTATTATTTTTCCTATCTATATAACCTGGCTCAGTTGCCACTGATAAACAAATCACAATTTACGAAAAGTGTTTGAAATTGAAAAAAACTTTTTGGACAATTCAAATCCCTCAATTTCAAACTGAAATACAATGAATTTGAAGTGCAGACAACAAAGTCAATTGCCCATTTCAGTTCACTGGCTGAGACATGGTTCAGTTTAGTTAAAATGCAGTCAGACAGACAAATGAATTACGCGCATTCATAGAATAGCTATCACCTTGGTTTTGTATTATTCATTCTTCCTCATTTGTTCTCCAGCACTTGACACGTCTCTAATGCATTTTAGCTGTCATTTTATTAATTGAAATTTCAATTAATCTAAAGTTATCCAGGAAGATTGGAAGGTGCCAAATTTGTTTTTTTTTTTCTTTGAAAACTACATTGTAAAGTAATATTCATAGCTACTCCCACTCTCCAGCAATTTTGAGTTGTTGGAATGAGTCACACAGACATATGCATGTGTATTTTTATCTGGCTAGAAAATGTCATGCCCACCAAATTCTCAGTCTTCCAAATACATGCATTTCTGAGGCTGAGTTCTTTATCTCACATGCATGGAATGCAAGATAGAGAATGCTGTGCTGTAATATGTGTAAGTCATTTTTTAAATCACCCAGTAGAACATATTTGGTGCTTTGGAAAAAATTCTTTTAATAAAACTCATCATTGTGTATATAATTTCTTAAATATTATTTTTATAAAACCTGAAATTTTAAAAGAGTTAATTAGAATGCAAAATGAAAATCTACCTATTAATTGAAATCTTTTGATATTTGTGTTTGATTTTCTAATTTCTATTAATAATAACATATATGTACAAAAATAGATATCTAATGTTTGGATTTTCTAAGAAAGTTAAGTGAAGAAATGATAAGATTGATCAAAAATAATTTTTAATAATATGCACTTTTTACAGTTAAATTTTCAGATTTGTTAATGAAATAACTAGTTATTATCCACTGTCATATTGTAGCCCTTTAGTAGAGTGGCTTGACTACTATGTTTCATCAAAGCAGCTGCAGATATGTCAGCATTTATTACTTTTACCTTCTGAAAATAACTTTATATGATTAGCTTTTTATTAAAGTTCATTTGACACTTTCCCCACCTTGATACCTTCTATAATCTTGAGACAGTCAGATGCTTTGTTTGTAGATTCTTTCACAGTCCACATTAACCCTTGAGTTATTTGAAGCAAACGAATCTAATTGATCTTGTTGTAGGTTACATTTGTCTTAATCATGCTGATGTAAACTGCCCTCAACAAACAAAGATGGCTTGTTTCTTCAGACAAAGTATCAAAACACGGTGAAAACAGAGACTGTGCCCAAACAGTCACACACTACTCCCACTCACAGGCTCCCAGGCCAAAAGTCAAACTCATTTGCTTGATATGCAAGTTCCTTTGCAATCTGACCACAACCACCCTTCTTGCCTAGGTCCTACTACCCTGCAGGATTGACTCACCTTCTCCCCAAACACTCCCCTGTTTTGCACATGTATAGTCCTTTGAAGGAAAGCAACTTTGGTCATTTGACTGGATCATCAGTTATATGGCTGGAAATGAGGAAAGATAGTGCTGGAAAGATAAATGGAATACAAAGTAAGAAAGTGTTGACCCTTTGGCTGCAAAATTTGTGTTGCTTCCAATAAGCAGTGTAAAAATGTTGATGCTAATTAAATAAGGAAGTGACATAGAGCTGTGCTGTAGAAGTATCAGGAAGGCAGTAGTATATCGGAAAGCTTAGAGGAGATAAAATGTAATAAAATAATGAATGAGAGGAATGCACCTGAATGGAAAAGAGGTAAAGAAAGACAGGTTAGGGGTAAGAGTATAAATTCATATTTTAGCTTCCCTGCCTACTAGCTGCAAGGGTTTGGACAAGTTATTCACTAACTCTTAACCTTACTTTCTTCATATGTAAAATGAGAATAATAAAGGTACTACCAGCATATTTGTATGAGGCCGAGGATTTAATGAAAAAAACCCTATGAAATATGTAACATAGAACCTACCTCATAGTAAGTACTCAAGGAATATTGTCTATTTCATCATTATTATTGTAATATCAAATAAATTTGCCATCATATTGGCTATGGTTATCTGGACCCCCCAAAAAGAATACAAATTATTCTAAGATATCTAGCTTGAGTTTCTTGAGTAAGAATGATCTCTATAGAATTTGAGACCAGAAGGGGCAAAAAACCTGGACAGAGGAAGATAATAAGCTATTTGTTTTTCTTTTATAGCTTTTATTTGAAGTGTTCGTGGGATGTTGAGGTAGAACTTATGCAGTAGGCAGTTAGAACTGTGGACCTGCTCATTAGTGAGCCTCTGACTCGCCATGATATAGATAGACCATGACAAGGTCTGATCACGTAACTGTGTTATTTTGCTTTTGATTTTTATCCAGTGAATGGCTTCATTAAAACGATCATCATGGTCACATGGGAATTTATGTCTATCTTTAACAAAATCTAATCAAAGAGATAAACTATTTTGCAACCAACTCCTGTAGTGTCATAGATACAGACTGAGTCATTTTTTATATTTATATAATCATATTGTATGTTTATTTGAAAGAAAAATGCAGACATAATTTTGTTTATTTTCATCTGCAGAAAAATGTTTCAATTACTTCAGAACACTAAAGATGACTCAGGGAATCTCCCTGTAATCAATTCAGGGAATTTTTCCAATGCTGATGACTCTAAGAATTGGACTGTGCTGCTCGTTTCTAACTGGAATCTCAGTGAAAATGGCATTCATTATTCCCATCTTGGTGATTTGCCAGCACATTTACTGTAACATTTATTCTAAAAAGCCCCTACTTTCCTCAACTTCCCCATTCCATTTATTTGTCTCTTACTTTCAAATTATCGCATTTCTTCTTTCTCATGAAAATTAAGCCCCATATTTCAATCTGGCCTATTTTATGTAGGAACATCAGTTTGATCTCCCTTATCTCCTCAATCTCTTCCTCGCTTTAAGATAATCTGCTTTGTGATTTTTTCTGCTTTCTTTAAAAATTCATTTACTTATTATGGAATCGTGGCGTATAAGGGAGGTAGTACTACATAAGCAGGCTGCATGCAGGTGAAGTTTGGGCTTCTAGCTGACCCTCACTCGCACTGGTAATGGACCACGTACCATTGTGTTGTCACGTGCCCACCACTTTCCTCTTTCCCTCCCTCCCCTAGCAGTGCCCAGCAACCGTTCAGACCATCCCAACTGAATACCGCACGTTCTCACACATAAATGGGCCCTGAACACTAGTCACATTTTTAGCCCATTTTTTAGATAGGTATTTTGAAAATGTGCCCTTCCTGAACTCCTCCAAGATCTGGTCTGGTTATCTCTTCATTTCAGCATCTTCAACTACATCGCTTCTGCCCTTAAACATATCTGGTCTATAGTTTCTAAATCATTGCACAATGAATATGTAGTTTATAATAAAAATAATAAAATTATTCTTCCCCAAATTAAAATGCACAGGATAACTCAATAGTGAAGCAAAGCAAACAAAAAGTTATGCACATTAGCCTTCATCTTCACCCCTGGAAGAAAAGTGTTTCCTCTTACCTTTAACATCTTTAGTTCTTTTTTTTTTAATGGCTCATAAGACACTTGTCTTATGATGCTTCATTTAGGAATTAACTTTCTCTGTCTTGCTACATAGAAAGCTTTGAAATGTGACTTCATTTTTTTATTTTTGTATAGGCATTTTTCATAGTATAAACATTGAATGAAATACACTTGCATGTTTGTGTTAAGATCTCTAGTTTTAAAAGAAAGTTTATAAAAATAAAGGGTCCGCACACTGTAATAGCTGCTTTTTTGTGTGTGAACAATGAACACAACAATTCCCATCATCATATTTTCAGACATGCTAGAGAAAGATAAATAACTTTTATTGAGTTATTATTCTTGTTTGAAAACTGTCATCTGATTATATGTCTTCTGATTTAATTATTTCATAAACACATTAAGGTAGGACTGAGGATTTGCCCTTCTTCCCTATCGCCTTTACGTATTTAATTTTTACTATTAAAAATAATTGCTTGGAGGGGAGGAATTTCTTGGAGGAATTGCTGTTCAATGGGTATGGAGTTTCAGTCATGAAAGATGGAAAAGTTTTAGAGATCAGCTTTATAAGACTATGTTTATGTGTACTGCAAAGTTACAATACTGTTAAGAGGGTAGATCTTGTTGTGTATTTTTTACTACAATAAAAATTATTTTTTAAAAAAGTAGACCTTTCAATTTTCCCAATTTACTTATGAAATGCAAATACCCCTAAATGATGGTACACTCATACTATCTCCAGGATTCTATAGCAGTGCCACTTAAAGTGGGCTCCAAAGAATGGTGCTCATCTGTGAACTATTCATAAATGATTTTTGGTAAATACAAAAATTGAGAGTATGTGGTTAGAAATTTTTACAAAAATTTGATACTGCCATATTTTAAAATGTTATTTTGTAACAGTATCACCCTGCAATAAATTCGAGGGAAAAAGAAAAAAGTGGTCTTTCCCCACAGGTGATTTGAGAGGCACCATCCTATGGCACTGTTCACTGGAGACTACTTCCCACGTCGCTGTCATGCTAGAAATTGTGGGTATAACTTGATGCTTAAGGGATATTTGGTACAAGAAGATAGAAATAATTACTTTCTATAATGGAGAGTGTCCTGGTGGAATTTATTGCCCCAGAAGATATCATAAGCTGGAAACCTAAATAGATATAAAAGAAATATAAATCATCTCAAAATTGGTGGAACATTAGGCTCAACCAAGGTTGTGGTGAAGAGTGACTCAGGATCATCATCCACTTTTAGTGCAAGTTTGAGGGGGAAGTTCATAGACTTCTCTATGAAACTGATGAGAAATATTGATTCTTCCTTAGGAAAATACATTTTAAAAGGTGTATACAGACAAGTACCCACAAGTAATTTGGGAATTTTTGCTGTTTGAGTTGGGGGTAGTCTGGTTAAAAGTAATACCCAGAATGACATGTGGCATTCAAGTTTCTACTTAATAGGAGTTTGTTCTAACCTTGAACTGGAATTCTTTTCTTACCACACAGTGAGCATGATGAAACATGCTTTTTGTTGCCACAGCTTGCTTAGACACAGAGGTTGGGGCTTAGGGAATGCAAAAGACAAAGACAGAAGGGGAGAAAGCAATAAGCCCTCGCAAATAGACAAAATGCTGCTCAGCAAGAATTCACTATCAGCAGATATCTTGGAAAAATATCATCTTCTCTCCATAGGCTCTGCTCTTAATTCCTGTCACCACCAAGCAGTTAGACCCTTTCTTTCATCTTTATGTAATAACCTCCCTTCATTACTTACTGCTTCATTTGTTTAGGTAACCTTTACTCATTTTGTATGACAGTATGATCATGATGATGAAAGTAATGATGATAATTGCTATCATTCATTGAATGCTTTGCTTATTACACAATAGTTACTACACACATATACACATGTATATAAAATTTACTCTTCACAACAGCCCAATATAGAAGATACCATTTTACAGAGTAAGAAAGTGATACACAGAGTGGCTAATTAATTGACTCTATATCACACAGCTCTTAAGTGTCAGACATAGAACAGAGATATCATCTTTGCAGTAAAGACTTCTGGAAAAAGTTTATTTCCTCTTCTGTATGCTCCCAAAGCAACTTGTATTGATTGCATCATAAAGCTTATCACACTTTAGATAAAAGTAGGTTATTATCACTCATAGATACTTCCCAAACTAGACGATAAACTCCAAGAAGGAAGAGATATTATGCATTTTGGGGGCTATTTATTTATATTTTTAGAAAAAAAGTATATTTTATTACATATATCATTTGATGTCTTTGGTTAAAAGTAGTAATTTGCAAGTTTTCTACATAGAAAAGTTTGCAATTAGAAAAACAATGTTTATAAAAGTTTATCATGATACATTTGATGTAGTATACAATAAGTAAGTAACAGTTAATTAAAAATTTAGTACACCATGAGTAACAAGTAGGTAGACTATAGGCACTCTTACAATAATTACTTTAACTTCCTCCAGTGAGAGAACCTCGGGCAGCTGGGATTCTCCACAACTTGTAACCAAAGTCCACTCTGACTTCAACCACAGGGACATCGTTCCTTATAAATCCTAAAATAAAGGACAGCCCAAGCAACCTGTGTGCATTTCAGCTTTCATGAGGAAGACTCCATAAGTTAGGTGATTCACAGGTGGCATTATTCATGCTTTTTAAGTATCTCTAGAAGTAAGTATCAAACAGCTAGCATAAAAAAGGACCTTAACAATTATTTGTTGAACTATAAATGAATGAATAAATGCTTTGATGAATAAATGAATTTCATTATTAAAGATTATATAATTAAAGGGTGATTAAATTAATCTCATATGTATTATAAGTATTAACAAAAATCCTGTTAAAAATAAGTGGCTTTTTTTTTGTTTGGTCAATGAGGGTTGTTTCTGTTGTGTAAGAAACAACAAAGCAACATTTAGTTTGTTAACTTGAGGCAGATTCAATGACCATGAGTTAACAGCAAAAAACAACCAAAATGGATAAAGAATCTGAGATCTTAAAACTCCAAAAAGAAAATATAGGTGAAAAAAATGCATGACATTGGTCTTAACAATAATTTTTTTAGATATCACACAACAGCTTAAGCTACAAAAGTAAAAATAAACAAATGGGACCATATTAAGCTAAAAAGTTTCTGCATAGAAAAAGAAACAACAAAATGAAAGGCAGCCTACAGATTGGGAAAGAATATTTGAAAGTCATATATCTGATATAAGATTAATATCTAAAATATATGAAGAACTCACACAACTCCATGGCAGAAAAAAAATTATCTAACGTTTTTATGGGCAAATGACCTGAATAAATATTTTTCCAAAGAAAACTTAACAATGGCCTAAGTATGTGAAAAATTGTTCAACATTGTTAGTCAACAGAGAAGTGCAAATCAAAATCCTCATGAGACATTACCTCATATCCATTAGGTTGGTTATTATCAAAAAGTTAAGCAACAGCAAGTATTCATGAGGACGTGGAGAAAAGGGAATCCTTGTACACCATTGGTGGGAATGTAGGTTGGTGCAACCATTATGGAAGACAGTGTGAAGGTTCCTAAAGAAATGAAAGATCGAACTACCACATGACCCAGAATTTCCTCTTCTGGGTATGTACCCAAAGAAAATGAAATCACCACCTTGTAAAGGTATCTGCGTGCCCATGTTCCGGGTCGCATCATCACGATAGTTAAGCTCTGGAAACAACTAAAAGTATCCATCAATGGATGAATCAAGAAATTGTGGTGCATATATATGTATGTATATAAGTATATATTATGTATAATGGAATATTGTTTAGGTTTAATAAAGAAGATCCTGCCATTTGCCACAACATGGATGAACTTGGAGGACATTATGCTAAATAAGCTAGTCTCTGAGAGAAAAATACTTATATGATCTCACTTATCTGTAGAATCTTAAAAAATAGTGAATACACAGAACTAGAGATTAAACAGTGGTTACCAGAGATGAAGCAGGGGGATCAGAAGAAATGAGGACATGCAGGTCAAGAAAGAAAAAGTTACAGATATGTAGGAAGAATAAATCTAGAAATCTCTAGAAATACAGCATGATGACTATAGTTGAGAATATTGCATTGAATTTAGGATTTTTGCTAAAAGCATAGATTATAGGTGCTCGTTTCACAAAAAGAAAGGGTAACTATGTGAGTTAATGGATATGTTAGTTGCTTGACTTTAATAACCATTTTACTGTATATATGCATATCAAAACATCATGTTGCACTTCTTAAATAAATACACTTCTTAAATGAATACACTTCTTAAATAAATACACTTAAAATAGAAAAATGAAATGAGGGACCATATATCATCAATCTCCATGTTTTTTTTGTACCAACTGGAAACTCACATTGAGTAGGAATCTCCATCACAATAATGATTATTTCCAGAAGGATAAGACCAATCAATATCTTGTATATTGATCTATATAATATCAAACACCTTGCACTGGGTTTTCTTCTTTTACTACATTGTCAATCCCACTCAAGTCAATTTAGTTCTACTTAGTGACAACCCTGCTTAATGATGTGGATTGTAGAAACAACAGTGTTGTGATGACCTATTCATTAGCATCCTGCTGACAAGCTTTCCCTTCCAATCCTGCATACAGATACCACATTTCTCTTTTAAGAAGATTAGTTCACCATTGTCCTTCCCTGCTCAAAACCATCAATTACTTTCTCACCTACAAGATGAGGTCAGATTTCTTAGCCCAGTGTTCAAGGCCTTCTACAGCCAGTCCCAACTTGTGTGTTCCATTTATAGCTGCCTCTTGCATCATCCTTCTGTTTTATGTTCTTTGCACATGTCTTTCTCAGTTCAACCCAGTACCATACAGCGTCAGAGTGACACAGAACAATCTTTCTTCTTCCTTTCTGAATCTTCCTCTTCTGTTTGTCTAATAGACTTAAAATAAACTCTGTCATCTCTAATGAGTGTTCCAGATTATGCTAATTTTTCCCTTCTCAGCTTGTGGAATTCATTTTTGACACCATGTATTTGGCATTTGGTTTTATACTATCTGTGGCATTCTTTTCTTCCATTTTTAGTTTTATTTGTTTATGCCTTCTTCTCTTAAATTGATGGCCAGAGTCATGAGGGCAGTGACCATGTCTTCTGTTGCTTTCCATACAATCCATACATTCAATCACAAGTGTCTGATAAATAGCTGTGGAATGCATACACTTATGCTCCTGGGGTGAATGTTTCATGAGAGGTTTCCAGAGCAGCACATAATTCCAGACAGGAAACTTGCCAGGCTGAGTCACTCGGCAGCTGCCACATGTTTGGAATGTATTTTCTTATCTGGGTGTGAGAGTTAGGAATAAAGAAATCTCAGTTTGAGGCATAGTGAATAAACAGGTTTTGTACCTTTTGTAATTTAATAAATTTATTTTTTTAACTATTGCTGCACATGAGTCTTTCTTTTGATTCTAAAGCAGATATCATGGATTTGGCTGCAAGTAACAAAAATGGCTCCCATAGTAAGGAAACAATCTTACCAAAAGAAACAGACAACATGAAAAGTCCAGAGACAGAGTGGTTTCAGATTTAGTTAATTTCATAAATCAGTGATGTCACTGGGGGCAAGCTTTCCCCTCTCTTTCTGTTATCACGCCCCCTATATTGTAATCTTCTCAGGCCCAGTCCCTTTTTAATTGCAAAATGACTGTTGCAGATTCATTGTTCTTTTGAAGATATCACAGTGCCCATTGGAAGAAACAGAGTAATTTCGTTTTTGATGTCTCTATCTAGGAGAGAAGAAACCTTTTCCATAAACCCTCAGTAGATTCCCCATGTCTTTTTTAGCTAAAATGAGGTTATTTGCTCATATCTAGACCAATAAATGGAAGAAAGGATCAGACTTCTGGATATTTAATGCACAATAATGTGACTATTGTTAATGATACTTTACTATATACTTAAAATTTGTTAAGAAGGTAGATTTTGTGTTCTCACCAAAACAAAACAAAAGTATACTATCTGAGGTGATGTAGATGTTAATTAATTTGATTATGGTGATTATTTTACACATACATGCATATCAAATTGCCAAAGTGTATACTTGAAATACATAAAATTTTTAATTGCCAACTAAACCTCAATACAATTAACTAAAACAGAATTCTGATTACATGAGGTGGGAAGATAACATTAGAACAAAACAGATGTTTTCAGTATTAGAGGTGGAATGCCTGCTTGCAAAATAGTCAGCCCTATATTAGCCAATCCAATATTAGCCAATAACCCTCTCAGAAAGGTAAGTGATGCTCTCCCCACTACTACTTTTTTTTAAAGAATTGAATAAACCAAAGTATTTTCTGATTCTGGGGAACACCGTCCAACTGATTAGTGGTTGACATTCTCTGCCAGAACATTTTCATAGTCTTAATGACCATAAATTATATATATTGTTTGCATTAATATATTGGCTATGAGTAAGCCTAGAGATTTTTCTAGGGCACATTTAAAAAATAATAACTTTTAGACTAGCTTCCTTCCTAAGCCCACTTGTAAAGTAAAGAGATCAGTTATCCTCACCTCTCCTTTTTTGCATCTCTCTTTTGTTTAACAAGGTGACTTGAATCTTTTCCAGACTTCCAGAGCTTTGTCAAAACCTGCTTTCAGTAGTGTTCTATTCCCAGTCAGTGACTCTGAAGGGAAATTTGTTCACATGTTACATTTACCTTGCACATATGTGTTTAAAATAAATAGTAAAAAGAAGGATATTTTGATTTTACTTGCCAAAATTGTAGGTATCAGCTAAGAGAGTGTGTACAGTAATTTAAGGGATGGTAGGAGTTTTCTGGCCCACAAGCTACTCAACACAAGTTTGAAGTTGTAAAAACACATTTCAATGAGTCAGGTAAGACATGTGTGTCTGTGTGTATCTGCACTCACACTTGTATATGTGTGTGTGGTTTAGAGGTGGAATGAAGAAAGCAAATTTGAGATGCATGTTTTATATAGTGATCCTAATTAGGTACAGATACACTATCTCCACCTATCAGTTTATAGACATTTTATATCAAATGCATACACCATGCAATTAAGCTGATTATTTAGGGAAAATATAGAGTATGGTGTTATAAGCTACATGGAAATAATTTTGTTTCTGATCAACTGTTTTTTAAAATGTTTCAAAAAGATAATGTCATCAAAATATTTCTGCTTTTCATTTTTTTCTTCTTAAAATCTGTTTCAATCTATATCATTGTTTTATTTGAACTTAATGCTACAAATATGACACCCAAAGTCACTGAAGTGTTCGGAATTGCCTAATGAGTTTTATTGAACATATTTTAAAAAATTAAACTCAGATTCTGTCATATTTGACATGTATTCACCTAACTACTTTATTCTTTTTCTCCATTTCTTTTAGACAGACCTACAAGAAAACTACCTCTAATCTGTCAAGGAGAAGGAATACTAATTAGGATAAGTTTTTCAATAGCATAAATTTTTATTTCTAAGGATGAATTATGATTTCTTCATCATGTCAACTTCTTATTTAAGAGGTTAAAAGTCACATGAGTTTTAGTCAAAAGACTAATTTAACACAAGCATTCCTTGTGAAGCTTTCTCCAACTCAACTACAGGAAGCACAGTATGAGTCCTTCCTAATTTGGGTCCCTACAAAGTATTTATAGGGTTCATACTTCAATTATTTTACTTACCACAGTGCACTACATTTATTTGTGTATTCTGTTAAGATACAAACCTTTGGAACTCAGGGACCACTTCCAAATCATCTCTGCGTGCTTGATACTCCGCCAAGTACCAAGCTCACACCATGCCGTGCTCAGGTTTGGCTCTTTCTTTTGAACCACTCTGGGTTCTCATTTAGAATTGGAGTAATGCTGAACTGTCCATGTGAGCGGATAACAGTAGGAAGTCAACACAACCTTGTCTGTGTTATTTCCTCTTTGTAGTCTGAATTGGGCACTATCCGAATGCTCTTACATTCTGCCCTTCCTTAACTCTGAATTCATTCACTCAAAACATATTCATTAGATGTCTACTATATGCTAGTCACTGCTTCAGGGTCTGGGATCCATCAATGAATGAAACAGAAAAAACACTGCTTTGGTGGAGCTTATATTCAACATGTAGACAGTAAATAGAATCAAATAGATATAAAATATGTCAGGTCATGGTAAGTGTTGTGAAGAAAAGTACAGAAGATAAAGGGACACAGCGTTTCAAGAGATGATATTTTTAGACAAAGTAGAAAAGTCATCACCCTGAGGTGATAATAGCTGATCAGAGACAGTGACTATCTGGGGATGGAATGCTCCAAGGAGAGAACAGCTAGGTACAGGCCTAAGGGAGAGCATGTATAGTGTGATTGACACACAGCAAGAAGAACCTTGCAGCTGTAGCATGGTGTGGTAGGAAGGAGAAGTAGCTATCCAATATTGTGGGACCTTGAAGGCAATATTGTAGGGCCTTGATATTATTCTGACATATACACATCTATTCATCCATTAAAATATTTGGGTATTATTTTACTATAATATGGGAAACCACTTATGATTTTGAACTGAGAATTGATTAGATAGGATTTATTTTGAGAGGATTATTCTGTCCTCTCTGTGAATTACAAACTGAAGGATGGCAAGAGTGAAACCAGACAGACTAGTTAGAAGGTAATTTCCCTAACCCATGTATGAAATAATTGTAGTGTGGACTAGGATAGAAATGGGAAAATGAGTGAGACATGGTTAGTTTCTAGATTTATTTTAAAAGTGAGTCAGTGGGAAATGTGAATGGATTAGACAAACATTGATAAAAGTGAAAAATGGATCCATAAGTTTTAGCCTGAACTAGTGGTGGAATGACAGTACTCATTAGTGAAACAGGAAGCCCTATGGTGTGGGCAGAAGGAGGACAGGGAAGAGCAGATTTTGAAAGGCAGCAGGAATCATAAATTCATCTTGGGAGACTTAGTCCATTTTGTGATGCTGTAACAAAATATCTGAGACTGAGTGATTTATAAATAAATTTTATTTATTTATTATTCACAGTTCTGGAGACTGGGAAGTCCAAGATTAAGATACCAGAATATGGTGAGGACCTTCTTGTTATACCCACACATGGCAGAAGGCAGAAGGACAAGAGATAGTTGAGCACTGCTGGAAGTCTTTTTTTTTTTAAAAATAAGGGCATGCATTCCATTAACAAGGAAGGAGCCCTCAATACCCAATCACCTCCTAAAGGTCATGCCTTTCCATTCCATCACATTGGTGACACCTACATTTTAGAAGGGACTTATTCAAACCGTAGTAAAGACTTTAAGGTTATGATGTTTAGTAGATGCCTAGATGGCAAATTCTAGATTTTTGAAAATGGAAATGATTGAAGGTTTAAATTTGGAAGTTATTAGTGACTGCCATGTAATCAGATAGACTCATCTTGTTATTAATTATACAGAAAGAAAAAAAAGACATAAGAGAACAGAGACATGAGGTTCTCCAACATTTATAGATCAGAAAGAGGGAAATAATCCAGCAAAAGAGACAGAGAGGAAGCAGCTACTGAAAAAAATCAAAGGGTGTTATCAGAGAAGAAAAGGAACAAAGAAAAAAAGCAACATCTAGTTAAAACCTGCTTTACCCTTTGCTTTGAATGTTTCCTTCTCATTGTCTATCAACCTCAGAATGTGAAATTGATCCTGTGATCCAATCTATGTATTAAAATTATTCAGACTGAGACCAACACATTCAAAGCCCACGATGTACAAAGCAATGTCTAAATAGCACTTTGTGGGTCATGTGTTCCTGTTTCCATCAGTCATGTAGTTATGTTAACTTACAGTGAATTCCTTATAGGGGGAAGAAGCTGTAGGGTGAATGGCCCAGATGTTTACACTATGTCCATTAGATTTATTCAGATCCAAGTTCTAAAGAACATTTTGTCTTATTAAGGTCAATTTTTTCTAAAATATATAAATGCTTTGAAAGTAATTACAGTAAATGCCTTCTTATTTGGCTTCCTAACAACTGGATGAGAATGCTTCCCATTCTCTCCTTAGAATATACTGACTGATGCCTGTGGTTTCCAACTGCTTCCAACAGTAGGTTTCTCTACCTCTTTGGTTAGGACACTTCTCAAAATTGTATTTGTTCCCAAACCCATTTATGCCAATTGTACTTATTGGGGCCATACCCAACTTGAAAAAATATTTGTAAACTGATACAACATGAAAAGAAAATTCACTGCTTTGATAAATGTTGCTGCATGTCAGGTAATAAGATAGTTTTGAGATTTGGTGTTGGAGTGATAGCTAAAAGCTAGAGTGAAATTGTATGGGCATCCCCTTCAGGTCTCCTCCCACTGTGGGAGCTCTTTTGTCCTCTTGATAAATCCTACGTTCTAAAGGGAAAAAAAGTATAGATTTATGAGGAATCTGTAATCAGGTTCTGAATCTAGATGACTCCATGGGTCTCTTCAAGTTCTTATACTGGGAGAAAGGGACATAGAGAGGGAGGAAGGAAGGGAGAGAGAGAGAGGAGGGAGGTGAGGAGGAAGGAAGGGGGAAGAAAGGAAGGAAGAAAAGAAAGAAGATAAGCATACAAATACTTAAATTAGAATAAAATGGAAATATAAGATAATGTGATTCATGTAAGAGAGACAACATTAACTTTCAATTAAATTCAAAGAAAATGTTTCATGTCTGCATTTCTATATTAAAATATTGGCAAATAAATGCACATGTATGTCCTTTAACTTGAAAAGTCTAAGAATTGTATGTATCATTGTACTGGATGCACTGTAAAACTGACTTTGATGTCTATCACTGTTCTCTTTATTACTTTGGTATTTATATGTATGTATTTATTTGTGGCTCAGAAGAACTGATCAGTTTTTGTTTCAAATGGGCAAAGGTGCTGCAAAACAACCCAAGCAAAGTGCCTATCTCTTTTGAAAATTGTTTACTATCATGAGAAAATTTAAGGATCAGTTGACCTGTATCTTTTTTAATCTTCCTGCCTACTCTTGATATTATATATTTATTTAGATAAAGCTTAACATTAGCTAAAGATATACTTTGTACATTTTACAAATTTGACTTTAACATGATAAATCAATAACATCGATTGGTTTCCTATTTGTTAACTTTGAAAAGCATAATAAATATAACTTTATCTAAAGCGCTAATCTGGAAAACAAAATGACACTGCTGAGCCTTATTTAAAAAAAGAAAGAGAAAATTGATTTAGAAGAAGAAAAAAGTAACAAAAATAACTACAAAGGAGAAGAAATCATTTTTGTGTCACTTTCTTTATATTTTATTTTATATTTATTATTTATTTATTTATTTATTTTTTGAGTTGGAGTCTCACTCTGTCACCCAGACTGGAGTGCAGTGGCCGCTCCCCGCCACCGCAGCCTTGACTTGCTGGGCTCCAGCGATCCTTCCACCTCAGCCTTCCAAGTGGCTGGAGCTACAGGTGCGCGCTACCACACCCGGTTAATTTTTGATTTATTGTAGAGATGAGCTCTCGCCAAGTTGCCCAGGTGGATCTCGAACCCATGGGCTCAGGCAATCTACTCACCTCGGCCTCCCAATGTGCTGGGATTACAGGCTGAGCCACCGAGCCCGGCCTTGTGTCACTTTCAAATTCTCAGAATAAAATGGATTTATATCTTTATTATTAGTTTTAAATTTTCAATATCTGTGTTAACTGACTTCTACACAAATTAATGAAAAGAGAGCAGCCCAAATCTAAACATGCTTGACCATAAGATCCCTATGAGATATGTACCGTTTTAAGCCGTTACTCTAAGTCAGGAACTCTGTTTCCCATTTAATCCTCCTAATAATCCTTCCAGGTAAATATTCCCATTCTCTTTTGTTTTTTAACATAGCAATAGAAATAGAGGCTTAGAACAGGACTAAGCACACAGTGGAGTGTGGAACAACAGAAGGGATGACAGAGATTGTATGTCTAACCCCACACTCACTGTTTCACCTCACCCATCCTGTGCCCATTTTTTTCTGTGAGTTGGGGCTAAAGTCATGTGGCTTCCCCAGAGTAGGTCAAATGAAATGAAAAATAAAAAACTACCTGGTGTGATGCAAATGTTATGTAGTGTTTATTGTTATTAACATCTCAGAGAAAGTTAGAAAACAGTAGGAGAAAAGCTGGGTGGAGAAGATTGCGCTAGAGTCATGGAAACACATTGAACCCCAAAGCCAAGCCAGTGCTTCCAGTTGGCCCTATTCTGCTCTTTGTACCACCCCCCCCACCCCCGCAGCCAGTGTTTCACTGGGCTTTGCAAGCTGTCCTGCATTATTTTACTGCTTTTCAGTGGGCCAGAGACTTAGCGGATGAACTTTCCAAGCAACTTCCTTTTGCAAAACGGAAGAGCCAGAGTTTGCATAAAACAATTTCTGATTTTAACAGGGGCCAAAGGACTGCTGGCCAGTGACCAGCTATTAGCAAGCATGGCTGCTTCAGATAATTCCCCAACTCAGGAGAAATTCCTGATGAATGCAAATGATAACATACATATTGCAGAACGTCATTTTATTGGCTATTAGGTCAAAGGCTGGAACTCTCTTTTGAGAATAAATTTTGAACACATGCCTGGTTTTATTAAAGTATGATCTCAATGATGAGACATATATAGTATTCCAAAAAAAGGAATCAAAAAACCCACAAAAACCTGGATGTATTTGAAAAAAATTTCTTAGTGTGAGATAAGGAAAATGAAGTGTTTGTCTTTTCAATAGGGTTTGATAAATCAGTTTTTGAAATTTATCACTGAACTAAATAGTTCTTGATTATATTAGCAGTAAAAGTATCCAGGGTTTGGAAGTTAAGATGGATGGCCGAATATTAAGTGGCTTAAGGGTAATTACTAATTGACATTTTACTGAACAAGGTTGAAGATGATGTTCCCCAAGAGTGAATTTTAGGGCAGTTTGAACAGTAATGGTGTGTAAGTAATTCCTAGGAGGAGATTTAAGATATTTGTCAGAAGCATGTTCTTCAGGAAACCTAGACATAGAGTAAATCCATATAACTATGTTTTTTCAAACATAATGTGTTAGTTGTCAGTGAGCAGAGAGGCTAGAATAAAGTAGAGGAGAAATAAGAATTGTATTAAATAAATTTTTTTTTAGAAAAAGACTATGTTCAAATCCCCAGCCTTTGTTACTTGATTTCACAGTGTCAACAGATGGGGTTTCTTCCAGTTTCCCACCGTGTCCTAAATGAGAATGTTTTCCAAGATAGTTGAAAATCAGGTCTTTCAAATTTAAAATTAAAGTCAAATCACACAAAAACAAAACAATACAATGTTTAGAGGCAAACCTGTACTAAATCTTTGACTCATGAAAGTGCTGTGGTTGGGCGTGGTGGCTCAAGGCTATAATCCCAGCACTCAGGCTGAGGTGAGAGGATTGCCTAAACCCAGGGGTTCAAGACCAGCCTGAGAAACTTGGCGAGACCTCTTCTCTACAGTAAAAAAAATAATAATCTGGGCATGGTAGCGTGCACCTGTAGTTCCAGATACTTGGAAGACTAGGTGGAAAGATTGCCTAAGCCCAGCAGGTCGAGGCTGCAGTAGCTGTGAGCATGCCACTACACTCCAGTCTGGGGGACAAAGTGAAACTCCAACTCAAAAAAATAAAAAAAATTAAATAAAAATGTGCTGTGACAAATCTGTGAAAAAAAGATGCTCTTTGTTATGAAATTCTCCAATGGCGATGTCCTCCAAAGTTTCAGTAGGAATGCATGATATGAGCACACATGTTTGGGAATTAGTATTTTTGGTTTTCTTTTGGACAATCACAATGCGCAAAAAGTCATGCTATAAGGAAATCAGTATTTTCCACATCTTTTTCCCCTAATGTAGACTGTTTTGTTTTTCTGATGGCAACTATAGCTTCGTGAATACTTAGGGATGTGGCAGTGATGCTTTAAGCCTAGCGTATTATATTTCTCACTGTCTTCTTGTCTACGGACACTACATGGGCAGCAAATATTTTTACCCATCTCCTCATTTATAGCATTATGTTTAGCACCCAGTAGAGTGCCTGGCATATGACAGATGGTCAAAAAATAGCTGCTGAGCTGAATCAAATGACAAAAGTTATTGCTTAATTGATATTTAGCCACATATATGGTCCTAATAACAAAATATTTGCACTTACACACACACATATACAAGTACTCACACATAGAGCTGATATTTTAACTGCTGGTTAGCGTTTACAAAATAGTTTTCATCATTAAATTAATAGGTATAGTATTATATTTTATCCCCATAAACACCTGTAAAATAGCATGGAGAAGATGGTTAGCTGTCCATAAAAATTTGCATTTTTTTTTCATTTATAAGACAAAGTTGTTGTTGGAAAGCAACTAGGTAGAAAGTATTTCTCAGTCTCCCTCCATTCCTTATGTTTAGGTGTGACTGTTTTTCAATGTCATATGAGTGGAAGTGAGACCTATCACTTCTGAGTCAAGGCTTTTAAGTCTTTTGTGCCCTTTTCTGTGTTTATATCCCTTTCTGCTTCGGCATAAAATAATCAGAGTCACAATGTGGGGAAAACTTGAGTCCATACATTGTGTAGAAGAGAGTTGACTAACAGCCTGGAATAACTATCTAAGGCTGTTAAATGTACAAAAAAGAAAAGAAAAGAAAAGAAAAGACATGAAAGAAAAGAACGACAGAAGTAAGCTACTGATCCTAAGTTTGTTGAAGCAGCTAGTACCACCCTGACTTATAAAGAATTGCTAGTGTTATTATAGCATATAGAAGTTGAAGCCTGGCACAGTGGCTCATGCTTGCAATCCCAGAACTTTGGGAGGTTGAGGTGGGATAATTTGTGGTCAGGAGTTTGAGATCATCCTGGGTAACACAGCAAGACCCTACCTCTACAAAATAAAAATTAAAAAACAAAAACAAAAATGTAGCTGGATATGGTGATGGGCTCATGTAGTCCCAAGCTACTTGGGAGGATGTTGCAGGAGGATCACTCGAGTCCAGGAGTTTGAGGCTGCAGTGAGCTAAGATTGTGCCACTGCACACAAGCTTGGGCAAGAGAGTGAGAACAAGAAAGAAAGAAAGGAAAGCAGGAAGGAAGGAAGGAAAGAAAGAAAAAAAAGAGGTAGAGAAGGAAGAAGAGCAACTGAAATGTGGAAAAGTTAAATGATTTAACTAATGTTAGCCATGAGGAGCCAGAGACTCAAATCCAGGTTCTCACATTATGAAGTCAATGGTCTCATGAATGCTGCATGCTGTCTCCCAGCCAGACTCTCATTGATTAGCCAGGCAGTGTTACTGGTGGAAGAGCTTCCCTTCTGAAGTCCTGAATTTAGTGCTTTGTATTTTTGAAGCTGATTTGATAATGCAGCACACAAATAGTCATATTAATAAGGATAATAGGCCAGGCTTGGTGGCTCAGCCTGTAATCCCGCGCTTTGGGAAGCCGAGGTGAGTGAATTGCCTGAGCCCGCAGGTTCGAGACCCACCTGGGCAACTTGGCGAGACCTCATCTCTACAATAAATCAAAAAATCAGCCAGGCGTGGTAGTGCACTCCTGTAGTTCCAGCTACTTGGAAGGCTGAGGCGGAAGGATCACCGGAGCCCAGCAGGTCAAGGCTGCGGTGGCCGGGAGCAGCCACTGCACTCCAGTCTGGGCGACTGAGTGAGACTCCAACTCAAAAAAAAAAAAAAGGATAATAGTAACACCGTCATGCATTTTTCAAACTTTCAAAGTAATGAAGTATTTTCTTAGATGTCTCATTTAATCCTCCTGATACCCCTGCATGGTATATGAAATATTTGTCCTATCTCTGTGTTGTAAGTGAAAAAACTAAACCTATTTTAGTCCAAAATCATATCATCTGATTTAGAACAAGAGACTGAGGACTCCAGCAGGGAAGTCTTTTGGAGGAAAAAAGAGGTACAGAGAGAAGTTATTTCAGTAGAACTCCTGACATCATAAGACATTTTTTTTTTTTATTGTGATATTAAGGGGTACATTTAAGGGTTAGGTACACAAATATGTCTCATTCAGGCACCCTTGTTTGTAAGAAATGTCCCCCCATCCCCAGACAGGTATTTACTGCCATTAATTGCTTCCCCTA
>CAUYQG010074817.1:0-13009 GCA_963574415.1 Tarsius wallacei | reverse complement strand
TGGCCATGAGTGTGCCACTGCATTCCAGCCAGGGCAACAGAGTGAGACTCCAAATATTAAAAGAAAAAAAAAGACTGGGCACGGTGGCTCAGCCTGTAATCCCAGCACTTTGGGAGGCCTAGGCGATATGATTGGCTGAGTCCAGAGTTTGGAGACCAGCCTTGGCAACTTGGTGAGACCTTTTCTCTACAATATATCACAGACACACACTCCTGGTGGGTGGGTGTGTGGGTATGTAGGTGGGGGTGTGTGTGTGTGTGGGGTATGGGTATGTGTATGTGTATGTGTGTGTGTGTGTGTGTGTGTGTGTGTGTGTGTGTGTGTGTGATTTATTGTAGAGACAAGGTCTCACCAAGTTGCCCAGGCTGGTCTCGAAACTCTGGACTCAGGCAATCCTCTTGCCTTGGCCTCCCAAAGTGCTGGGATTACAGGCTGAGCCACCGTGCCCAGTCTTTTTTTTTCTTTTAATATTTGGAGTCTCACTCTGTTGCCCTGGCTGGAATGCAGTGGCACACTCATGGCCACTGCAGCCTCGACCTGCTGGGCTCAGGCGATCCTTCTGCCTCAGCCTTCCAAGTAGCTGGAATCACAGGCACGCACCATTATTCCCAGCTGATTTTTTTTATTTATTGTAGAAACGAGGTCTCGCCATATTCCTCAGGCTGGTCTCAAATCCCTGAGCTTAGGCAATCCTCTCACCTCTGCCACCCAAAATGCTGGGACTACAGGTGTGAGCCACTGTACCCAGCTCAGGAATTGTCTTTTCAACAAACAGTGTTGGAAAAATTGGGTGTCCACATGCAAAAGAATGAGACTGGACCCCTTCCCCACATCATATTAAAAATTCACAAAAATGGACTATAGACCTTAATGTAAGAACTAAAATTATAAAATTCTTAGAATAATTTTATTATTTCTTCTAAGAACTTATCCTTAGAAGAATAAACATTGTGACCTTGGCTTAGACAATCATTTTTTTAGACAACACACCAAAAGCACAAGCACTCAAAGAATAAACTGGACTTCATCAAATTTAAAATGTTTTGTGCTTCACGGGACACTATTAAAGTGATGACTGGGCACGGGTGGCTCCTGCCTGTAATCCCAGCACTTTGAGAGGCTAAGGGAGGAGGATCACTTGAGCCCAACAGTTCGAGACCAACCTGGGAAACCTCATCTCTCAAAAAAACCAAAATCTTAGCTAGGTGTGGTGGTGAGTATACCTTCAGTCTCAGCTACTCAGGTGGAAGGATTGCCTGAGCCCAGGAGGTCAAGATTGCCATGAGATATGATCCCGCCACTGCACTCCATTCTGGGCGAGAGAGTGAGACCCTGACTCAAAGGAAAAAAAAAAAAAAAAGTTTTCACTAAGACAACCCGCAGAATGGAAGAAAATATTTGCAAATCATGTACCTGATAAGAGACTGCCAGCTTGGGCAATTTGGTGAGACCAAAAAATTAGCCAGGCATGGTGGCACGTGCCTGTAGTTCCAGCTACTTGGAAGGCTAAGGCGGAAGGATGACCTGAGCCCAGCAGGTTGAGGCTGCGGTGGCTGTGAGCGTGCTGCTGCACTACAGTTTGGGGGACAGAGTGAGACTCCCACTCAAAAAAAAAAAAAAGAGACTGACATTCAAAATTTATAAAGAACTCTTACAACTCAATAATAAAAAAACAAACCCATTTCAAAATGGGCAAAGGAACTGAATAGACATTTCTCCAAAGATGACATACAAATGACTCATAAGCATTTACAAAGATTTCCCCATCATTAGTCATGGAGAAATGCAAATTAAAACTACAATGAAATAACACTTCACACCCAGCAGGATGGCTATAACTAAAAAAAAAAAAAAAAGAAGAAGAAAGAAAATAGGAAAGTGAACGTTTTTGAGGATGTAGAGAAACCGAAACCTTCATACATTGCTGGTGAGGTTGCAAAATGATGCAACCACTTTGGAAAACTGTTTAGCAGTTCTTTAAAATGTTAAACAGCTAGACACAGTGGCTTACACCTGTGATTCCAGCACTTTGGGAGGCAGACATGGGAGGATTGCTTGAACCCAGGAGTTTGAGACCAGCATAGGCAACACATCTCTATATAAAAATAAAATAATTAGCTGGGCATGGTGGTGCACACCTGTAGTCCCAGGTACTCGGGAGACTGAGACTGGAGGATTACATGAGCCTGGGAGTTCGAACCTGCTGTGATCGTGCCATAGCACTCCAGCCTGGGTGACAGGATGAGACCCCAACTCAAAAAAAAAAAAAAAAAAAAGTTAAACAGAATTACTACATGATCAAGCAATTCCACTCCTAGGTACATATTCAAGAAAATGAAAACAAACACCCATACAAGACTTTTTTTTTTTTTAGTTGAAGTCTCACTCTTGTCACTCAGGCTGGAGTGCAGTGTCATGCTCACGGTCACCACAGCTCTGACCTGCTGGGCTCAGGCGATCCTTCCGCCTAGCCTTCCAAGTAGCTGAAATTACAGACACACGCCATCACACCAGCTAGTTTTTTGTGATTTATTGTAGAGACAAGGTCTCACTAAATTGCCCAGGCTGGTCTCGAACCCCTGGGCTCAGGCAATCCCCTCGCCTCAGCCTCCCAAGGTGCTAGGATTACAGGCTGAGCAACCACATCCTGACCACACAAAGACTTATACATGAATATTTGTAGCAACATAATAACCAAAGCGTGAAAACAATCTATATGTCTAGCATGGTGCATATCTATGTCACACCTGTAATCCCAACACTTTGGGAGTCTGAGGTGAGAGGATTGCCTGAGACCACGGGTTTGAGACCAGTCTGGGCAACATGGTGAGACCTCATCTCTACAATAAATAAAAAAATAAGCTGGGGATGGTAGCATGCACCTGTGGTTCCAGCTACTTGCAAGTCCGAGACAGAAGGATCGCCTGAGCCCTGCGGGTTGAGGCTGCGGTGGCAGTGAGCATGCTACTGCACTCCAGCCTGGGCGACAGACTGAGGCTCAAAAAAAAAAAAGAGATATGTCCATTATCTGAGGAATATGTAAGAAAAATGTGGTATATAGCCGGGCTTAGTGGCTCAGCCTGTAATCCCGTGCCTTGGAAGGCTGAGGTGAGTGGATTGCCTGAGCCTGCGGGTTCGAGACCCACCTGGGCAACTTGGCGAGACCTCATCTCTACAATAAATAAATAAATAAATAAAAATTAGCCAGGCATGGTAACGCACGCCTGTTATTCCAGTTACTTGGAAGCCTGAGGCGGAAGGATCGCGGGAGCCCAGCAGTCGAGGCTGTGGTGGACAGGAGCGGCCACTGCAGTCTGGGCGACAGAGTGAGACTCCAACTCAAAAAAAAAAAAAGAAAAAGAAAAATGTGGTATATCAATACAAGGAAATATTATCCAGCAACAAAAATAAATGAAGCACATATACATACTACAATATGTATACATTATGGTACATGAAAAAAACCAGTCACAAAAGACCACAAATTATATAACTCATTTATATGAAACGTCCAGAACACACAAATCTACAGAAAGAGAAAATAGATTCGTGGAGGGGTTGGGGAAGGAGAGAATGGGTACTGACTGGTAATGGGATCGAGGTTTCTTTTGGGGTGATAAAAATGTTCTAAAACTGATTGTGGTGATGTTCGTACAACTTTAAATATAGTAAAATCTTTAATTGTACACTTTTAAAAGAATGAATGTTATGGTATATGAATTATATCTCAATAAAACAATTATTTAAAAACCAAACCAGGCTGGGCACAGTGTCTCATACCTGTAATCCCAGCACTTTGGAAGGCCGAGGTCAGAGAATTGCTTGAGCCCAGGAGTTCAAGACCAGCTTGGACAACATGGTGAGATCTCATCTCTACAAAAAAAAAAAAAAAAAAAAAAAGAAATATATATATATGTATGTATAATCTGGGCATTATGGTTCAAACCTATAGTCCCAGCTACTAGGGAAGAAAGGCTGAAATGCAGTGGTACAATCATGGCTCACTGTAGTCTCAACCTCCTGGTCTCAGGTGATCCTTCTGCCACAGCCTCCCAAGTAGCTGGGACTACAGGTGTGCACCACCACACTTGGTTAATTTTTTTTTTTTTTTTAACTTTTTGTAGAGATTGGGTCTCCCTGTTGCCTAGGCTGGTCTTGAACTCCTGGGCTCAAGCAATCCTCCTGCCTCAGCCTCCCAAAATTCACAGGCATGAGCCACTAGTTTTCTCTGCTCTGGGAAGGCTTCCCCAAGTTAATGGTTTTATATAGGTTACAACCCACTTGACTGTAACACTTGTTTAATTCTAAATGGCTTCCTCATCTTGACCCTTTTCGATCTAGTTTTCACATGATGACTATAAGTAATCTTTCCAAAGCACAACTCAGGTTATTTTGCTGTCCTCCTAAAAAAATCATTTTAAGATTCCATATTTCCATCAGGATAACCTAAACCCACTTGATTGGTTACAACTTCCTCAGATAGACTGGGCATGGTGGTTCATGCCTGTAGTCCTAGCACTTTAAGAGGCCAAGGCAAAAGGACCACTTGAGGCTAGGTGGTAAAGATCAGCCTGGGCAACATAAGGAGACCTCATCTCTAAAAAAACAAAAAACTTCCTCAGATACCGTCTGGCAATCATTTTTAGCTTCAGAAGCACTGGTCACCAAGAGAGATTTCTGGGACACATCCTCAACTCTATCAATAAGACCAGCCACCTCTGAGCATGGATTACTCTGCAGATGGCTGAATTGATCTGTTGGTTCTATTCACTCCACTTTCAGAGGTGGGCTTTTCCTGATATTGGCCCACCCACCCTACTTGGGGCTTAGTGTTCTTGGCTTAGGACAAGCCATCAAACAACTTACAATGAATGTTATAATTCAAAAGCATGTCCTGTCACTTTGGATAGGAGTATGGCACCGACGGTTCCGGGGCCTGGAGGAGACTGCTGAAGCCAGAGTAAGTTCAGGCCAGGTCCTGGCCGAGACTCTGAACTCCTTGCTGAGGAGGAAGATGTGATTCAGTCACACACAACCAAGTGGCCATGCCATGTCCCCCAGGACAGGCCTCCTTCCCATGTGCTGGGTCAGCGGGTTGCACCTAGAAGAAGCCGAACGGTGAAGGTAGACAATGAGGCAAGTCATTATTGGGCTGACAGAAAAGAAAAAAAAAAAAAAAGGAAGTCACCGGAATCACTGAAGAACATTCCCTGGGGTTCTGGTGATGAGCACTGAGAATGCCATCCTTCCTCAGAGCTTCTCTTTAAAGGTAACCCCAGGCAAGGGCAGAGGGTTCTTGGCAGCCACGTGTCTGAATGAACCTTGCATTCCCCACAACCTCCTCCTCTGCGACATCATTTGTCCTCTAAAGTGGATGCCCTGACTTTTGTTCCAGGTGAGGTTTAGGGCAGGGGAAGACAGAGTTGGTTTGATAAAACTTGCCTTAATTTTCCTCTGGGGGAGTGAACTCTACAAGGAGATCAGCCTTGACAATCAGAAAGCAACCTGCTTCTCTGAGCACAGGTTCTGCTCTTGCCCTTCTCCAACTCCTTGCCTGGACTTTTTGGGATGGGTGAGATGCAGAGGTAAGGGGACCCCAGGCTTGGGTCTGATTTTTAGTTCACCCCAGGCCCTGGTCCCTTCATAAATACTTTCCTTCCAGATCTTCTTTCCATGTCCTGCTGACCTTATTCTGGCCATCACATGCCAGACACCCTCTTACAAAAGGCTAAAGGAATTGGGACTTAGCTTTAGGGAAAGACGAGGGGTGACATCCTCAAGGAAAGGAAATGTTGCTTCAAGAAGATTTTTAAGCCGGGCTCGGTGGCTCAGCCTGTAATTCCGTGACTTGGAAGGCTGAGTGAGTGGATTGCCTGAGCCCGCGGGTTTGAGACCCGCCTGGGCAACTTGGCGAGACCTCATCTCTACAATAAATCAAAAATTAGCCGGGCATGGTAGCGTGCGCCTGTAGTTCCAGCTACTTGGAAGGCTGAAGCGGAAGGATCGCCGGAGCCCAGCAGGTCGAGGCTGTGGTGGCTGGGAGCGGCCACTGCACTCCAGTCTGGGCGACAGGATGAAATTCCAACTCAAAAAAATAAAAAAATAAAAATAAAAAAAAGATTTTTGGCCAGGTGCAGTGGCTCACACCTGTAATTCCAGAACTATGGGAAGCAGAGGCGGAAGGATTGTTTGAGTCAAGGAGTTTGAGACCAGCCTGGGCAACATAACGAGACCCTGTCTCTACAAAAAAGAAAAAAATTAGCCAAGCGTAGTAGCATCCACCTGTAGTCCCAGCTACTCAGGAGCCTGAGGGAGGAGGACTGCCTGAGCTAGGAGGTCAAAGCTGCAGTGAGCTGTTATCATGCCATCGCACTCCAGCCTGGGCAACAGAGTGTGACCCCAGTGCATGCACATACACACAAACACAATTGCCAGGTGTGCTGTCTCACACCTGTAATCCCAGCACTTTGGGAGGCAGAGGTAAGAGAGTTGCCTGAACCCAGGGTTTAGAGACCAGCCTGGGTAACTTGGCAAGACCTCAACTCTACAATAAATTAAAAAAATTAGCCGGGCGTGGTGGTGATTGTCTCTAGTCCTAGCTACCTGGAAGGCTGAGGCTGAAAGATTGCCTGAGCCCAGCAGATTGAGACTGCTATGGCCACAAGCATGCCTCTGCACTTCAGCCTGGGTGACAGAGACAGACTCCAACTCAAAATAAATAAATAAAAAGGATTTTGTAAAGGCCTGAGCAAAAGCAAAAGTAAAGGGGCTTTTTAACAAGGAGGTTAAAATTATGGCTTTTAGGGCTTAAAGTTCAGCTGTCGTTTACTAGCTGAGTGGCTTTGAGAAGGACCTATGCAGGTAATACAGGATTGTTATGAGAATTAAGAGAAGTACATTGCTTGGCACTTAGCACTAAAAAATGTTAACCATCGCTAGTTATTACAAAAACAAAAACAGGAGAAAAGATTATGTTCCATCATCAGATGTGGTGGTTCCCTGAGGCCCACATAACTCCCCACCCTTCAGGGAACCTCCTCACTCCTTGTCTACATTATAATTCTTGCCTTTTCCACAAGCTCTAGCACAACAGCCCCGCCCCTGGGCTCCCAGGGCACCTTGAGTTGGATTTGTCTGGACAGCAAGTTCCCGTTTTACCTCCAAATCCATTGCTCAAGCTCGGTGGATGTTTGTTGAATTAGTGAATAATCCCTTGCTTTTGTCTGTCATGTCAATTCATAAAGCTCATAGGAATACATCATCTGATTTAATCTTCAGAAGCATACTGCAGGGGAGATCCTTGCTTTACGGATTTAAAATATATACATGAGACAGGCAGGTTATGTGGCGTCTGTGTGGGTCACACGGTTGCTACAACCTAGATCCCACCTGTGGCACTGCTCTTGGGTTACCTCATGCAGCCATGGGTGGGCATCTGAGGGACGCTCTTACCAGCTCAGGAAGGTGGCTTCTGAGAAACCTTACTGAAGTCTCCACCAAGCCACCAGCAGAGCCCAGATCTTACCCTGACTGCCCAATGAATCCAAGACACCCAAACATCCTGACCCTCTTACCCAATCTGTTCTCATGCCTGCCTTCTGGGGAAGTGGCTTTCCCTCACCCAAGGAAAAGGCTGAGGTGGTCCTGATGTGGGGGCCATGGGTATCCCTTCTTGGTGACCAGCAGTTTGATCTAGGCTCATTGGAATAGTGGGGCTCTGGTGGGGGTGAGGGGGAAGAAGTGAAGCAGAAGTGCAAACACTCCATCCCCCCGAGGGGGCCCCCTCCACAGGCTGTTGGGCTCCCCTCAGGTCTGCCTGGCAGCTATCTTCCTCATTGACCTCTTTTCCTCCCTCTCTGCAGGCCACATCCTTCCTTTTCAAGAGCAGCTGCTTCATGTTCTCCTGAATTGCCTTTTAGGGAAATGGCATTTGTGTCTCTTTGATAGCCAATTCCTACTGAGAAAGCTGTGACAGGCTCTGGCTACCAGGTGAGACTGGGGAGGCCATGGCAATGTGAAGACCTCAGGCCCCCTCCCCTCCCCCTAATTCCATCTCCCAGGACCCAGTAGCAATTCTTTTTCTTCCAAGTTTCTTATTTATGCAAACATTGATTGAACTCCTACTGAGTGCTAAGCACCCTAGAGGAGGATCTCAGTGTAAATGTCACTTCCTCCACGAAGCCATTTAGGCTCTCTCCAGGGAAAAAGCAAGTTCCTTTCTGGTTACTAAGGTACAGTGGAAAGTGTACAGGCTCCGGCGTCACTCAAACCTAGGTTTTAATCCAGCTCTATTTACCAACCAAGAGATCTTAAAATGTTATGTAACCTAAGTCAGTTTCTCCACCTATAAAGCAGGAATTTCACCTGCCACACAGGGCTGGCATGAGGGTTAGAGGAAATTCTTTTTTTTTTTTTTGAGGTGGAGTCTCACTGTCACCCAGACTGGAGTACAGTGGCCACCCCCGGCCACCGCAGCCTCGACCTGCTGGGCTCCAGCGATTCTTCGGCCTCGGCCTTCCAAGTAGCTGGAACTACAAGCGCGCGCTACCACGCGCGGCTCATATTTTGATTTATTGTAGAGATGAAGTCTCACCAAGTTGCCCAGGCGGGTCTCGAACCCGCGGGCTCAGGCAATCCACTCACCTCAGCCTCCCAAAGGTGCAGGATTACAGGCTGAGGCACCGAGCCTAGCTAGAGGAAATTCTACATGTAAGGCAGATGGTGGACACTCAGAGGGCACCAGTTCAACTTTCCCTTCTTTGCGGGAAACGGAGGTGTCTGGCTCTGAGTGTCTGTTAAACCCAGTCAAGTCTCTCCTACAACCTCCCACAGGAGAGCCACAGGCTTCAGCCCACTCCAAAGGCCCCTTGTTGCTCCCTGCTGACACATCACCAGGGATACCAGGGAAACTGCATTCAGTCCTGGGCTTTGGGCTGCCCCTTCGCTGAGTCTGAGCTCCTTCCCTGTTTCTTAGGGAGCCTCAGACAGGCCCAGGCAGGAAGGACATCTCTATGGTTGCCAGCCCTGCCCCAGGTGGGTGGGGAGGGGCAGATTTTTCCCACAGAAAGACCTCAGGACATGATTCTCCCCTTTCTGGTTGGGTTACTTTAGGAGTCCTGTGTATCCAACAAGCAATATGGTCTCCAAGAAGCAATATGGTTACCAAGAAGGCTGAGAGACAGGGCAGAGAGAAAATCAAGGCTTCCTGGGTCTCCCACAGACATCAGTCTTCCTGTCCACTTGGGTGTAGGTGTCTCTACCTGGTAGAGGAAGGTGCTAGGGGTGGGGCAGAGGTGTGATCCACATATGTGAACTTAGATGCCTGACCTCTGGGATTCCAATATTCTTATCTGTAAGGTGAAGAGAATGTCTTCACAGGGTTGCTGTGGCAATCAAATGAGGTTAACATGTGAATGAGATTATTAGAATTATAGGCAAGAAATAAGTCACATGACCTTACCCAGTTTAAAGTCCTGCAATGACTTCCCTTGGGGTAAAACCATTTTTAGCTCTTCGGGTAAAAAACATTTTTAACACACCCTATAGCCACCTTACTAACCTCACCTCTCACTGTCAGTTCCTGTTGTTGCTTCTGTGGGCCTGAGCTCATGCCTGCTCTGGGTCTCCTGCATGCACTGTTGTTTCCTGGCCTGGACCCTGCTCCATCTAACTGGCTAACTCTACTCATCCTCAGCTTCAGTAAAGCTTCCTCGGAGAAGCCTTCCCTGACCACCCACGCTAGGCTCAGTCCTCCTGTTACTTGCCCTCTTCAAATCTTCACCTTTTTCCTTTGCACAACTTTATTTTATTTTATTTTTTTGAGTTAGAGTCTCACTCTGTCGCCCAGACAGGAGTGCAGTAACTGCTCCTGGCCACCGCAGCCTCAACCTGCTGGGCTCTGGCGATCCTTCCGCCTCAGCCTTCCAAGTAGCTGGAACTACAGGCGCGTGCTACCACACCCGGCTAATTTTTTGATTTATTGTAGAGATGAGGTCTCACCAAGTTGCCCAGGAGGGTCTCGAACCCACAGGCTCAGGCAAGCCACTCACCTCAGCCTCCCAAGGTGCGGGATTACAGGCTGAGCCATCGAGCCCGGCTCCTTTGCACAACTTTAAAGAGTTGTGTGACTAGGCCAGGCATGGTAGCTCATGCCTGTAACACCGGCACTTTGCGGGGCCAAGGTGGGAGGATCGCTTGAGCCCAGGAGGTCCACACTGTGGTAAGCTGTGATCATGCTACTGTACTCCAACCTGGGTGACAGAGTGAGACCCAAACTCGAAAGAGAGAGAGAGCGTTGTGTGACTGTCAGAGGTCTGTAACCGCCCCTCTGTCTCTTGCATGTGGGCTTCCTGAAGGTAGGAACTGTGCTTCTAGATTTTGATTGCTACTGTATCCCCAAAGTCTGGCAAAGTATTTGGCAGATATTTTACAGCAGGTATTTTACTTGCTGAAAGAAAAAGCAACCAAATCAGAGGTGGCTTCGCTCCCAAGCTCTTCATCCACTCTCCCTTAGTCTGAAGTCCGAGACAGTCGTAATCTCTTCCCCTGCCCTGCCCTAAATGCTCAGCTCAGTACCGGCCCTCAGCCTACCAGGGGAATCAGGAGAGCTGCTCTGACCTTCTCCCTTACTCTTCCCCATCAAAACTCAAAATTCCAGTCACTTGCATTTCCCTCTCGATCCCCTTTCATGACCCCAGAAGAACTGGGCCTGCTTACCATGTCTCCTTAGTCTCGTGTTTGAGGCTATCGTGCGGATGGATTATTCACCTGCCAGCAAATCTCCTGAGGCCTGCTCCCATCCTTCCTGTTAACCAAGGGCAGAGCCGCTCACATCCAGCAGGTCCATCCAGGCCCTGTTGCAGCTTTTAGGCCCTGGACAAATCAACTTCTGTACCAGTTTCCTTGTCTGTAAAATAGGGATAAACACTTCACAAAATGGTTGAAATCACAAGGTACATAACCCATTCTGTGTCCAACACTGTGCTAAGCACTTTACATGTTTTCATCCAGCAGCTTTTTTTTTTTTTTTTTAATTAGAGACAACGTCTTATAATGTTACCCAGGCTGGTCTCGAACTCCTGGGTTCAAGCAATCCTCCCCCCTCAGCTTCCCAATTGCTGTGAGTACAGGTGAGTCACCACGCCCAGCCTGAGTCTCCCAGCTTTGCATGTGGGGTAAATAAAGCATGGAGGGGTTATTCACAAGGCTGGCTCACACTACTGTTAAGTATTTTGAACTCAGGCAAGCTCCCTGCAGAACCCTACACTCTTTCCTAACTGCCATAGTTGCTCTGTTCCCTTAAAGTCAGGGGCAGAATAGGTGCTCAGCAGGGTGAGGTTATTTTAATTCAAATTCTATACAGTAGCTGGGGAGGTGTGTCTCTTAAAGCTTACTTGGAGCTTGTGCAAGTATGTGCTAATGTTTGCAACAGGGATAAAGAAACATTTTTTGTTGTTGTTGGAGTCTCACTCTGTCACCCAGGCTGGAGTGCAGTGGCTCTACGGTAGAGTTTGGGTATCAGGACAGATGGTCCTCGACTTAAAATGGTTCAACTTACAATTTTTTTTTGTCTCTTCAGCCCTGCCCCTACTGACATAGTCACACTGGCCAAGAAGAGGTAGGAGTCCATTTCTCAAAAGGAGGGAGAGGCCACGTGCACTGGCTCATGCGAATTTCTTAACCCTCAAGAAGTCGGAGAACACATTTTTTTCTTCACTTATTTTTAAAGTTATACTTTCTTTGGGCCATCAGTGACAAATTAAGGAACTTTTTTTTTAAGTATACAGCGACACAGTTTTACTGTACTCTGTTTCCTCAAGTGCCTGGGGCCTCTAAGTAGTGGTTCTCAACTCTGGCTGCACGCTTGCTTCTAGTAGGAAGATTAAAAAAAATAAAAACAAAGGTTGGCCCTTACAATTCTCCAACTTTCCAATGGTACAAAAGCTATACACATTCGGTAGAAACCATACTTCAAGTACCCTTACAACCATTCTGTTTTTCACTTTCAGTATGGTATTAGATGTCTTTGCCCAATTACAGGCTAATATAAGTGTTCTGAGCACACTTAAGGTGGGTTAGGGGCCAGACACAGTGGCTCATGCCTGTAATCCTAGCACTTTGGGAGACCAAGGTGGGAGGATTGCTTGAGCCCAAGAGTTCCAGATTAGCCTAGGCAACATAGCGAGATCTCATCTCTACAATTTTTTTTTTATTTATTTTTAAATTTTTTTTATTTTTTTGAGTTGGAGTCTCACTCCATTGCCTAGACTGGACTGCAGTGGCCGCTCCTGGCCACCGCAGCCTCGACCTGCTGGGCTCCGGCGATCCTTCTGCCTCAGCCTTCCAAGTAGCTGGAACTACAGGCACGCACTACCATGCCCAGCTAATTTTTTTGGTTTATCCTAGAGGTGAAGTCTCGACAAGTTGCCCAGGCGGGTCTCGAACCCGCGGGCTCAGGCATTCCACTCACCTCAGCCTCCCAAGGCGCGGGATTACAGACTGAGCCACCGAGCCTGGCTCAATTTTTTTTTTTTTTTTTTAATTTATAGTTTCACTCAGTCACCCAGGCTAGAGTGCAGTGGCATGCTCACAGCCACCGCAGCCTCAACCTGGTGGGCTCAGGTGATCCTTCTGTCTCAGCCTTCTAAGTAACTGGAATCCAAGGCATGTGCCACCACTTCCAGCTAATTTTTTGATTTATTGTAGAGACGAGGTCTCGCCATGTTGCTCAGGCTGGTCTAGAATCCCTGAGCTCAGGCAATTATCTCGCCTCCACCCCCCAAAGTGCTGGGATTACAGGCTTGAGCCACCGCGCTCGGCTACAAAAAATTTTAAAAATAAAAAAATAAATTTAGGCTGGGTACGGTTGCTCACACCTATAATCCCAGCACTTTGGGAGGCTGAGGTGAGAGGATTGCCTGAGTCCGCGGGTTCAAGACCTACCTGGGTAACTTGGCAAGACCTCACCTCTACAATAAATCAAAAAATCAGCTGGGCATGGTGGCGTGTG
>CAUYQG010074811.1:0-30052 GCA_963574415.1 Tarsius wallacei | reverse complement strand
TTTTTTCTTTTCCGCACGTTTGAGTTCCTTGTAGATCCAAGATGTTAAGCCTTTGTCAGACCTGGAGTTGGCAAATACTTTTTCCCAGTCCGTAGGCTGTCTCCCTGCTCTCTTGATGGTTTCTTTGGCTTTGCAGAAGCTAGTCAGTTTTTTAAAGATTCTTTCAGCATAGTTGCTTATTTTGTGATGGTTGATTTACAAGCACACCTGCACACAGTGCACTGAGTGTTCAGGAGTTTTTGGCCCAAAACAGTATGGCCCCCATGCTCCACCCTCCCTATTCACCCACTCTCACCCTGAGTGACTTTTTTCATTTCCCTGGATAATAAAAGTCCTCAGAGGGAAATGTTTTGTCATTGTGGAAGAGGTGAAACAAAAACAGCAGAAACACTAAAAAGTATCAAAATGGACTAGTTCAGAAACTGTTTTGAGCAGTGGAAAAAGCTTCTCAATAGGTGTATTGCATAAATGAAGAGCACTTTGAAGGTGACTGAGGTTGAAACATGCAAGAATAAATATGCAATTTTTTATAAGTAAATTCCATTTTTTGGGTCCCCCCTCACGTATTCATCCTCACACTGCTATTATATCAACTATTCAGGAGTTTTGGAAGAATATATTTTAGACCAATAAATCTGCAACAAATAACACTCTTCAGAACTTTTAAATATATATTTTAAAATAAATTATCTGCAATTTCTAAAATTTCTGTTTTATTTTCAGCAGATGAATTACCTCAAGTCAATATTAAATTGTAAGAAGATGAAAATAATACCAATATCTATGTCTAGCCTTCTTTTTTCTTTTTAGCAGCAAAACTTAGTGCAGCACTCCCTGTATTTGGTTAATTGATTGATTAATTCATGCTGTATTTATTGAATATCTAACAAGGACTGTGCCAAGCTCTGTAGAACATAGTGAATAGAACAGAAAAGTTCCTTGTCTTTATCAAACTTCGATTATAACTTACTCCTTTATAAGCTGGGTTGTTTAAAAAATTTTTTTCAAACCCCAATATTGTGCCCTTTCCCAATAAATATTCAATTAGTGGATCAAATTAATATGGCTGAAAAGGTATGTTATAAAGAGAAAAGGCAGCTTGCTTTTCAGGTGAATTTTCAGTGATGGCAACCATATCTTGGAGATGTCCCTGAAATCAAGAGTTAACTCCTCAGTTTTACAGTTACAAAAACCTAATTTAACCAAAAATTTAATCTGACAGTTAATTCAGCATAAGTATGGCTTGGAAAATGTGGATAGATTTTATATATTATGTACTTAGGGTCTAAATTCAATGATTGCAGGATGTCAACTCAATGCTTATCAATGGAGAACTGCCAATTTTGTATATTTCAGCAGTAATGGTAATGTCTTATTCTGCAGCATGAATTAGCAGCACTAATTCATACTTAGCACTTAGGAGTGTAATGAATGGCCTGAGTTCTTTTGAAAGCATTGATTATTTGCTAATAGCTATTCACACAGTCATTGACCCCAGACATGAAAAACAAAGAAATTCATGCTTATTTCCACAACTCTCAATATTGCCTGTTTGGAGTCATGAGATTTTCTTATGGGCTATTGATGTGATAAAGAAAACCAGTTTTAAGCAGTTCCCAATATTTTTGATGTAACCACAAAATGTAGGTCTGGAATCTAGATGATACGTACACTATTGGGAAGACATAACTGATAATCAGAGAGTTAGCTGGGGGTGCCTGGATTCAGTGCAAAAAAAGTTGAACCATTCAAAGGGATATTTCATTAAACCCTAGGATAACTTGAGAAATTATTATTGACATGCAATAGAATGTGCCTTTCCTCTAATTGAAGCATAACTTTCTACTAGATATTGTATTTCTATATCTATTTAGACAAATAGTCATTGATTATTAAGTCATCATAATTATCTTGGAAGATAAATACTAACATACTTTCTTTTCTATGAGAGTTTATCAGATATTAAGCATCATCAATTTAATTACATATTTTTTATGGATAGTAGGTTTGTAAAACTACCACAAAAAATGTATACATCAATTAAAAGTCACATTCCTATTTCACACACATTAAAATAGAAACGAATGTGAATCTTAGAATCAAAGTTCTATTATATAGCTTGATTAATAGAATGTTAAACAGGTTCATTAAAGGAAGATTATATTGAGTGGTTGAGTTATTTGTTCTGTGTCTACTCAGCAGTATTTGACTTTCAGTATCTCCTCAGAGACCCTAGTGTTAGTCTATGAGCTGGACCATATAATAAAAACTGGTTTGAGATTGAGGAAGTTTGAGAGAAGTAATTTTGGCTTAACTGGGGTTATGTTATAGGCTGAAAGAGGTCATTTTGGTTATATTAGAACAGTCATTAAGAAAAGACTTAAAAACTTGTATTAAGAAACTGTTTTTTGTAATTAAGTTAAGCCAAATGTAAAAGTCTTTTAAATTTACAAGTGTACATTTTTCCTATTCCCCTCCCCCCTTCTCCTCTCCTAGCATGGCCTTATCGACTGGCCAATTTTATCTAGTGAGCTGTTGCTGGTGCTGAAAAATAAACAGCCGGCAAACCAGACCACCTAATAATGAGGAGACGGGTCCAAGGTTAGCAAGAGTGGTCTGAATCCTTGGAGTGGGCAGTGCCCACCTCCCCTCCAGCTGTGAATACGAAGACATCAGACTGTTATAGGACAGGGTGCTGGGAATAAAAATTTGTTACAATTATGTTTTAAAACAATTTAAAGCTGTCCCTTTAAATATTGTGACTTTCCCTTCCTTCCAAAAATTGCAATTGTCAGCCCCTTCCTATGAAGAACATATTGTTAAGTACAGAATGTTATCTAAAATGTCAGCATGACCATAAGACTCTGAATCACGTCAGCAGTCACATATCAAAAATTGTTAATGTAAATCTTGTCATGCTAAAAAAACACATAGGTTTCAAACTCAGAATAGGTAAAGGGTTATGGATTTTGGGTGTAAATACTAGGATCAATTTGCATTGCTTGGAGTGGCCTTTTTAGTAAGGATGATGACCCATCTCCCTATAACCTGGTTATAGAAATTAAACACTCCCTTTTCTCCCAGTCTCTGTCTCTCATCTTTCACTGGCAGCAAAAGATAGCGGCAGATTGTTACTCAGACTGTTTCAGTTATATGTACTTCGTTTTACTTGTAAAACAGCTAATAAGTTTTGATTGGCTGTACAATAGCCCTCTCAAAAGATTTCCACGTCTCAAACCCTGGAACCTCGTGAATGCTATCTTACATGGCAAGAAAAAAGATCTTTGTAGATGTGATTAAATTAAGAATATTGGAATGGAGAGGTTATTCTGAATTATCTGGGTGAGATAGACACAGGATTAGGCATCCTTGAAGGTGTAGACATGGCTCCATATTGCTTCCCTTTTTACTCATGGAAATGCACCTGGGAATAGCTGTTCTTGTAACCTAGAGGTGTAAGGGATTCAGGTGAGTTACTATAAAAGCACATGTCCTTCTCTCTTTTGTATGAATTTTTAATGTGCAGTTAAGAATATATAGAAAAATAAATGACACAATAATTTGTATTTATTTATTTTCATTAGATAAATAAGACCAAGTATAGGCATAATATTGCCTTGAGACTGTATTATTATATGTTAGCAAGGATTCTGTTTCAGAAAGGATGAGAAGGGCTGACTAAGGCAAATCAAAGTGTCCTGCAAATTTTTCCTCAAAATTCTGGCAGGGAATTACCATGAGCTAAGGGAATTACCACATTTCTCTAAGCTAAAACTACTTCATCTTATTCATAGATGTGTAAGAAAAGACAGTTGTAGAAGCTCATTGATGTGTTTGAAGTGTCTTTCCCTAAACACCCTCTTCCCCTTCACCCAAGACTATCCTGCCTTAGTTCCTTGGATGCCAGCCGTATATTAATTAATATTACCCCGTGTATCTTCTATTAAAGGCATTCATGTTAGTTCATATCTCTGGAGCAACAAAGCCTAATCTTTACTTCAGACAATCTGACTACAATATAATATATCAAAGGATAAGAGTTTTCTTATATTTTAAAACTGAGGATACACCTAGTGACCTTACTTGGAAATCATCAGTGTCTTTCCAGTCTCCAGCACCATGTTAAACTGTAAATACTACAGCTCCCTGAACTCTTTTTTTTTTTTGACATATTTTTTCTTTTAAAATTGTGGGGTACAGTTAAGGGTTAGGTATACAAATATGAATTGTGCAGGTACCCTTGCTGATGAGGTGTGCAGTTTCCTGAACTCTTGCTGCCAGGGGGAGGAAAAGCAATTGGACAGTGGAATAATCAATATTCCTGCTTTCCCTCATATGCCCATCTCCCTTATGATGGTTATCTGTAGCCTTACAGTAAGCCACATTTCTCTAAGTAAATTGAATTAGTCTCCATCCTCTGAAACTCAAGGAGATTTTACCAAAAACACTGCTTTTAACATAAATAATGCAGAGTGATTGCTATTTAAAATGAATATTCACTTAGAAACAAACTAAAACATGAAACAATTTCTATTTAACCAAAATTTTACAATTGTACATAAAACAAATAACTCAGTTCATGCTTTTCATTGACTTTATAAGAAATTAAGAAAAACTGCTCTCTATATAAACATTTATCATATATATGTGTATACATATATACAAACACATATATATGACAGGTAACATATGTAATAGTAACCATTAGAACTTAGCTTATATATACTGTCTTTTTAAGAATTTAATAAAAGTGTTTTGAAATTGTTGATCATTTTATGCCATATTTGCTAACACACACAAAAAAATGATGCCAGTGGTCTTCACAGAATAATTTTGCAAAGATAAAATGTACCAACTTTTTTTTTTCTGTTGAATTGTTTAGTACTGGTAAACATTTCCTGAGATAAGATATATATAATATATATATATATAAAAGATGATTTCACAGTCCCTTGAAATTGTTATTTTAATAAGTAATCAATTGAAAGAAGATTTAAGTGGAAATATATAATTCACTATAAGCTTCCCATGTTTAAAAGTTGAAAGATCAAACTCAAAATGTTAATCATGTGTGTTTTCAAGTTAGCTCTTATTGGGTTAGCAATGTCTGGAGCTAAATTTGTGAGGATCTGAAGTTTGTTGTATAAACAACTTTGATGGAATTTTCATAATCAACAACAAAGTTGATTCACACTTTTAAGTCTTTTTTAAACACTAAGGTTTAGGTTTCTTGTTTGGAATAAAAATGAGAAAAGCAATACATTTGGGGGAAAAAATGAGCCTCAATAACTGATGAAATTAAGACGTTTTTAATGAATGAAAAGAATGCATATAATTGATCAGATGTTAAAGGCAGTGTTTAGTGTGATAGTTAAATGTATGTGCTTTAACATCAGACTGCCCGATCCTATTTCCATGACAAGCAACCTTTGTTGTTTTAGTTCTGTATGCCTGGTTTTCTCATTTCTAAAATGAGGATGATGATAGTAAAATATCCACATCTTAGGGTTGGTCTGAGGATTAACTGAGGCCATCCGTAAGAAGCATTAGCAATGAGTAACTAATATTACTGGCTTACTGATTGATTGATAATTCACCCACTGGATGCACATTTATTAAACAACTATCCTACTTCAGCTACTGACAGGCAGATACTTTGACCCTGATAAAAAATCAAGCAGTAGATTCTGAAATATAGGGAGAAGGTAGGTTAAAACAAAAACCTAAAGGTTTTAGTATAGGTTTTATCTTCTTTCAAATAGAGTACAGTGGTGGGTCAGTTTGTAAGCTCCACATAAGAGAACACTAAAGACAGAACTGGAATTCTAAGAGAAAAAAAGACTTTACTCCATCAAAGTATGAGTGCACAAAACAAAAGGGACATTGTGTGGTAAGTGAAATGAAAATATATAAACCACATTGTATTTCCTATTGCTTTTTTTTTTCTCTCCTGGAGTTGAAGTCTCACTCTGTCACCCAGGCTGGAATGCTCTGGCATGCTCACTGCAGTCTCGACCTCCTGGGCTCAGACAATTCTGACTCCCAGATAGCATGAACCACCATGCCCAGCTAAATTTTTTTAACTTTATTTTTAGAGAGGAAGTCTGTCATGTGTTGCCCAGGTTGGTTTCAAACTCCTGGGCTCCAGCAATCCTCCCTCCTCAGCCTTACAAAGTGGTGGAATTACAGGCATGAGCCACCATGCCCAGTCTCCTATTCTCTTCTTTAGTGTCTATTATTGATGTCTATTGATAGTTCTATCGGACATAAAGAAAGTGCATTTCACCTTACTCAAAATGAATGATCTCAGCTTACTTTTATTTGCTGCCTAAAAGTAACCACCATTACTAAAATTACATGTAGCATTTAATGCATTGATGATAGGGGTTTGAAATATTATTCCTAGATCACGGACTTAATTTAAGTACTGCATATGAAAATATGATATCATCTATGAAGCACCACATAAATGTTAATTGTTTATACTTTTAAAAGTTTATTCATAAAGATACCTGTTCTCTAAAATAAGAAGTCTTCTTGAAGACATAATTATGTCATTCACTTTCATTTCCTTAATACTCTCTCCAAATCCTATGAATATTTGATGAATACATGAATCAGCTGAAATCTCATAGCCAACTCCACCTTTTTAGCTCTGTGACCTGTGTCTCATGCAGATAAATTAATTTAAGCATGACTGCTTTGAATATGAATGGAATTCATTGGCAGGATAAGTACCCAGCATAAATAGAAAAAAATCAGTTCTGTATTTCACCAAGGCAATGTGGATCAGTGTGAGAAGGATGTTTCTAGCACAATTCCACAGTAGCTGCACAACCAATAATCATTTTTTTTTAAGTTGAGTCTCACTCCGTTGCCCAGGCTGGAGTGCATTGGCATGCTCATGGCCACCCCAGTGTCGACCTGTGCTCCGGTGATCCTTCCGCCTCAGCCTTCCAAGTAGCCTGAACTACAGGCATGTGCTATCATGCCCAGCTAATTTTTTTTATTTATCGTAGAGACCCGGGCTGGTCTTGAACCCGCAGGCTCCGGCAATCCACTCGCTTCAGCCTCTTAAAGTGCTGGGATTACAGGCTGAACCACCAAGCCCGACCAATAATCACTTTTTAAACCTTCTGCTGCTGCCTTCCTGGGTCACAGTCAAACCATTTGGATACTCTGTGATATTGGGGATTGCACAGAGGACAGGTATATGTGAGTCACACAGTAACATTTCCAAAATACTCATTACATTTATCTTTATAGAAAATAATGTCTACCTTTTTGAAACATAAGATTGAATAAAGTAATTCTTTTATTTAATGGTGAATTTGAAAAGATGAAAACTAAACAATTATGGGCTTATTTGATTGGTGATTTGTGAACACTTTTCACTGTTAATTCACTATAATTTTTTCCCCCCAACGCCTGTAAAATGGTTTTTGATAATACATCTCTAACTGAAGATATGCCCCAGGGTAAATGACTTCATTAATATAATTTTGGAATTATTCAATTCAGTGTTTTAGCTTAATAAATTTGTTATGCAAGTTCTTTGACTAAAAAAAAGGTTTATGTTTTGAGTAAGAAAAAAATAAGACTTGACTTTAACTCTGTAAACAATTCTAGGCCAATATGGTAACCTGCTTGCAAGGACTCATGTGTTTACTGCAACATTTTTATTAAAAGTTCTAAAATGATAAATACAATACCATTTAATATCAAAGTCAATGCACCTTAAATAGTGGGAACAAGGAGACATTTTCATTGCAGCCTTCTAATTTTGGATTAACTAAGAAACATAAACTAAAACTGCACACTCAAAGTACTCATCCAGGGAAATAATTACAGGCTTTCCTTTTCTACCTCATAAGAACTAGCTTGTAGCCAGCTAGTCATCCCACTTAAAACAAGTGAAAAAACTAGAAAATACAGGGGGGAACCCCCTCAAAAAACCAGAATTATCTTTTGGAGAGCAGATCCCTTGTAGTACAGGCTTCCCCACGAGGTAAGTATTCTAAGAACCCATCAGCATCAGTGTACCAGCTAGTGTTGTGAGAGCAAATTTGCAGAAGACATGCCCCAAGTTGTGGCAAGCAGGTGACTAGTTCTCCAACATGACAATGCATCTGCCCACACTGTGCTGAGAGTTTAGCAGTTTTTGACCTAAAATGGCATGACCCCTCTGCCCCAACCTCCCTATTCACTCGATCTTGCCCTGGGTGCCTTTTTTTGTTGTTGTTGCCCCAGGTGAAAAAAGTCCTCAAAGAAAAACATTTTGCTCATGTGGAAGAGGTGAAACAAAAAACGGCAGAAGCACTTAAAAGACACCAAAATTGACAAGTTCAAAAACTGTTGTGAGCAGTGGGAAAAAGCATCTTGTTTGAAGCATTACATCAAACAGAGAGTACTTTGAATGTGACTGAGGTTAAACATATAAGAATAAATACACATTTTTAAATAAATAAATTCTGGGTACTTGTGTACCCCTTGTACAAACAATTTGAATGCTTTGGAGAGTAACTAAGACAGCCAAGACTTAAGGAGTCAAGATTCCAGAGGAAGATGAAACTCTTGAGAGGAGTTTGACATTCTGTACAGAGCCACTCTTCTTTTGAAGCAGTTGCTAATTCACGAATTGCCTGAGTAGAGATGCTTTGAGGTTAGGCAGAAAGTGGTTATTAAGAGCTGAGGAAACTGAGCTTGGAGAGCTTTTAGCAATCTCATGGGACTGCGAGCAAAGATTAAGTTCGAAACTGATAGGCAACAAGAACAAAAAAGGTCAAGAGGCAGAAAAATTAAGCTGGTAGTGACTGCATATAGGTTGAAAACGTCTCTCTGTCTTGGGAAAGAAAGGAGCTGATAAAAGTAATTTTATAAAACAATTTTTTTTACTACATATTGTAGGAGTAATGCCAGAAAGAACTGCTTATGAACAGTTGGTGAGTTTGTTTCTCACAAAGATGTGGATCACCAATTTCAAAATTACACATATACTGTGTCAGAACAAATAAGTAAATGTAATGAAGATAATACGGGCCAAATTTCTTCCTGTCAGAGAAGAAAGTCATAATGAGCAAAGAGAGAATGCTCAAATAAACCCAATGTTTTTGGATTAGAGTGTGAGATATGTGTCTAGATGGTTTAGCCAGGTGCAGTGGCTCATGCCTGTAATCCCAGGACTTTGGGAGACTTGAGATGGGAGGATTGCTTGAGCCCAAGAGTTTAAGACCAGCCTGGGCAACATAGGGAGACCTTGTCTCTCTCTCTCAAAAAAAAAAAAAAAAATTAGTAGATGTGTTGGCATGTGGCTGTAGTCCCAGCTACTTGGGAGGTTGAAGTGGAAGAATTGCCTAAGCCCAGCAATGAGTCGTGAGTCATGATCGTGCCACAGAGCCTGGGCAACAGAGACTCTGAATGAATAATAATGACAATAAAAATATTTATATATGGCTTAAAACAACCCACATGTATTATATTACAGCTCTGTAGGTCAGAAGTCCAACATGGATGTCACAGGACTGAAATCAAGTGTCAGCAGGGCTCTATGGGAGGCTTAAAAAGAGGACCAATTTCCTTGTCTTTCCCATCTTCTAGAGGTCTATCCCTAGTTCTTGCATGTAGCCCCTGTCTTTCAGATCCAGCACAGGGTATCAAATGTTTCTCATTTGGTATCTTTCTCTTACAAGACTGGGAAAGATCCTCTACTTGTAAGGGCTCTTGTGATTACATTGGGCTCACCTATATTAATCCAGGATAATCTTCCCATCTCAAGGTACCTAGTATTAATCACATCTACAAAGTTCCCTTTGCCATGAAGGTAATATATTCAATAGTTCCGAAGATTATATGGTAGGCATCTGCATATCTGTCAACCTTAGGCTTTAGATATTTGGGGACTATATTATTGCCAATATATATGATACCTATGTATATATATGGACTTAAGATCAAATTTGACAATTTCCCCTGTGAAATATAATTTTTCTCACCATATAATTACTCATTTTATAGCTAGTAATTGCATTTGCCTTAAAACCTTATTTGCTTCATGTTAAGACAGTCATACCAGCAAATGATCAACAACACATGTCAAAAGGCAGAAAATTATAGAAATGATAGAAAAAGAAGTATGATACCAGATGATAATCAAATATTGTAAGCAGGCACTCCAAAAGAAGATATGAGAAACAAAAAAGTAAAGCCAAAATAATGAGGAAATCTGTGACAAGAGAATGGTTTTTTGACTAAGACAAACATAAACAACAGCCTTGAGTCTGAAGACAGCAAGAATTATCCAAGTTCTTATTAGAATTGATAAAAGCACTATCCTTGAAATTATTTTATTTTATTTTTTTTGAGTTGGAGTCTCAATGGTGACTCAGCCTGTAATCCCATGCCTTGGGAGGCTGAGGTGAGTGGATTGCCTGAGCCCGAGGGTTCGAGACCCGCCTGGGCAACTTGGCGAGACCTCATCTCTACAATAAATTAAAAAAAAATTAGCCAGGTGTGGTAGCGCGCCTGTAATTCCAGCTACTTGGAAGGCTGAGGCGGAAGGATCACCGGAGCCCGGCAGGTCAAGGCTGCGGTGGCCGGGAGCAGCACTATCCTTGAAATTAAAAACAAACTCTCATCCAGTATTCAGTTTAAAAAACAAACAAAAAAAGATTTTAAAAAACCATAGTAGATAACTCTGTGGCAGAAATCATTTTTACTCTGAATTTTCCTAGATAGGGCTAAATTTCAGAAAATACAATGCTAAGAGAAGATTTACAATGTCATAATTTTATAGTCAAGTTTCCATTCATGTGTGAAGAAAATAGAAAGATACATAAAATATAGCTGTTTTAGAAATTTGCCTCCATCAGGAGTGACTCTGTTTTTTTCTCAGGTACTCATTAATCATTTTATTCTTTTTAATGTGATTGCACACACATTTCAAATACCAGAAAAGAATTGGCCAAAGAAGAAACACTTCTGCCCAGGATAACATAAATTAAACTACATGGTAATGAGGTCTTTTGTGCCCTGGCTGCTCAGCTGGTCCCACGCCTTCTCTAGTTTGAATCCTCATGCAGGTGAGACACCACCTTCTTAGGAATAAGATGCCAATGCTGTCCACAGACAAGCCTCGAGGACAGTGCCAGTCAATAGCTTCTAGTAAGAAAGTTGTCCCAACCACCATTTGTAACTCAAATGACTGACAGTGATTGTGGCTAATTCCACTTTTTTTTTTAAGTATGGGTAATTCTATTTGCTGTAATACCTAATTTGCCTCATGTTATCCAGGCTTTCTCTATTTTTTTTTTTTTTAAGAAATGTCACAAAATAGCACAATGCATACTTTTTCTAGACTCAGGAAGAAAAAATATGAATGTTGGAAATTTTCTGCCACCTGGTTTTCAAATACTTTCTTGCAACTTTTATAAATTTTATCCTGGGAGGGTTTCAAGGCCTTTTAGTACCCTTATTCTAGGGTTAATGCTGCAGAGTTATCAACTCCATCTCTCTTTAAGTGGAGAAAGAACAGTGTCATGGCAAATGCCCAAATGACCCATCAGCTAGCAAAAAGAATTTACTGAAGTTTTTTGAAATAACCACTCATACAAACATCTTTAACACTGTAAACAAGACATCATTCAGTTGAAAGATGGGTAAAGTAAAATTGTATACCTGATCCTTAACTGTACCCCACAATATGATAATAAAAAATACTGATTAATTAAAAAAAAAAAAAGAAAGCTGTAGCAAAACAAAAACTTAATAATAAAATCCTCACACGCTGTTGAAATCATTCCAACCAAAAAAAAAAAAAAGAAAAGAAAAGGTGAAGAACTGGAAATCATTTATGTAAAAATTAATAAATATATATGAAAACAGCACAATATTTTATTTATAATATGCAAAGATCTTATACCTTGACTTATGATGTGTCCAAAACACATAAATAGGTGATTTCTTATTGAGCTAATAAGTAACAATGGTAAGTAAACATAGTAAGTGTTCATTCTCACCGACAATGCAAAATACAATTTAAAATGGTATGATACATCATTTTTTTGTCTAGCAACATAGAAAATTGTTAAAAATACAGAAATGCTTGCTGCTGAGAAGGAAATGTATTAAAAGATATAATGTAGATGAGCATACTTGCCACGTGATGGGAAAGAGACAACAACCCAACACACTTTAGAGAAATTTACTAGCTTGCTTTTAAGGGGCCTATTAGGAAACAACTGCAGCTTGTTCACTCTGTGTTACATATTGGCCAGGCCAAGGAGAAAATCTATGTGCCAGGGTACTCAGGATCCTTCTGAGAGTAAGAAAACTCAAAATGAGCTGAATATGAATACAACATGGCTGTTAACACGACAGATACAGATATCTGCATATATGGCTGGAAGAGAAGCTGAGGTAATTGCAAACCACTGGGGGCCAAGCAGGTCTCTTGGGGTCCCTTATTCACCCACTCATTCAGCTAAGGATGAGTCCTCCACTTTCCCCAGCTTCTTCACTGCATACCCTTGACATTTTGAGGGATCTCAACTATCAGTAGTGACACATGGTAGGGTGACAGTGTGGCCAGTGGATACCGCAGTGACCCGTGGACACAGGTACCATCAAGTTGAAGCCAGGGTGTTTGAAGGGAAGCAGCACCAAGGAAAGGCTGTGCTGTCCAGAGCATAATGCTGGTTCTTTATCTGGGAGCACTTATTAGACACGTGCAGGTACTTGCATAAATACTTGGCACCAAGATCTTGTGAAAGCAGGATTTGATCTCTATCCACATATGCCAAAATCTGAGAAAAACTGGCTCACATTTGTAAAACAAAACAAAATTATATAAAATAATTGGGAAAAATTCTAAAATGTTAACAGTGCTGGTTTTTAGGATATAGATGGAATTATAGATGAATTCGTTTATTTTGCCTCTATAATTTTATAACATAGTAATTTTAAAAATTGTAAAGGTTTACATAAAATATAACAATTAGACAATGAAAGTGTCTGGGAAGCTTGTTTTACATGGTGTATTGCAAGATGAGAAATGTTTAAAGAATCATTAGTGGGTCTGTATATCATAGTGGTTATGTTCATATACCACTGGGCTCACATCACTACACCACCATTTACTATGTGATGGTGGACAGCTTGAAGTTCCGGGCCTTAGTTTCCTCTTGTGTAAAATGGGAGTTAACAATAATGTCAATCTCACAAGTATGGTAGCTTTTTTCCCCTGACTTCTTTAATCTGATTATTTGTTGTATTAAATAGGCATTGGATAAGTTAATTAACATAAAAACAATTAGAACTGTGACTGATACACAGCAAGTCATTATAGCAAAAGTGAAAGAATGCCATTAGGAAAATGGTTGAAATTTAGAGCTATTTCGTCAAAATCATGTACCTTTTGGGTACCAACATATACATGATTTTATCTGTCCTTGCTTTACTATTAGTTTAGCTAAATCAGTGACTTCTTATGGTAGGAATATTATTAAATTTTACTATAGGTGGCTTGATTTCTAGCTCTGACTCTGTTAAATAATACAAGGGGGACCCCCCAAAAAAGAATTTATTTGTAAAAAAGTTGTGTATTTGGGGGGAGATTCCAAGAAGGTGATAGAATTGGTCAGAGTGCATGAGTATATAAAGCTACAGTAATCAAAGCAGCCTGATATTGGTACAAGAACAGACACATAGACCAGTGGAATAGGATGGAGATTCCAGAAGCAAAGCCTCAATTCCTCAACCAACACATCTACGACAAAGCTTCCACCACCAACCACTGGGGAGAGGAGAACCTATTCAGGAAATGGTGCTGGGAAACCTGGCTGACCATGTGCAGAAGATTGAAACAGGACCCCTGCCTATCCCCATACACAAAAATTAACTCTAAATGGATCAGAGACCTAAACGTAAAACCTCAAACTATAAGAACCTTAGAAAATGCAGAAGACACTCTTATGGAAGTTGGAACTGGCAACCAATTCCTGATCAAAGCTTGAAGTGCCCATACCATAAGAGATAAGAGAGACAACTGGGACATCATCAAAATGACAAGCTTCTGCAAAGCAAAAGAAACCATCAAGGGAGCAGGAAGACAGCCCACAGACTGGGAAAAAAATATTTGCCAACTCCATGTCTCACAAAGGCCTAACATCTAGGATCTACAAGGAACTCAAACATGCTGAAAAGAAAAAACAAACAGCCCCATTACAAAGTGGGCAAAAGATATGAATAGACAGTTCTCACAAGAAGACATATGAGCAGACAAAAGATATATGAGCAAATGTTCAGCCTCACTAGTCATCAAGGAGATGCAAGCTAAAACTACACCGAGATACCTCCTAACTCCAGTCAGAATGGCTATCAACAATAACTCAAAAAATAACAGATGCTGGAGAGGATGTGGCAAAAAGGGAACACTTCTACAGTGTTGGTGGGAGTGTATACTAGTACAGACTCTGTTGAAAACAGTGTGGTGAGTCCTAAAAGTTCTAAAAATCGATCTTCCATATGACCCAACAATCCCCCTACTGGGAATATACATAGAAGAACTCAAATCACTCTATAAAAAAGATACCTGCACACATATGTTTATCACAGCATTGTTCACAATAGCAAGAACATGGAACCAACTGTGCTGCCTATCAAGAGGACCGGATTAAAAAAATGTGGTACATATACACGATGGAATATTACGCAGCCATAAAGAAGAACAAAATCATGAACTTCGCAGCAACCCGGATGGAATTAGAGTCTATAATACAGAAACAAAAAACTGAGTATCACTTGTTCTCACTCATAAGTGGACCTTGAACAACTACCATGATACTATAAGAAAAGGACTTACAGTGGTGGGAAACTGCAGATTCATTTTACAAAAAACAAGGTAAAATCTCCCACTGTTTTATATTGTTTGCATTTTCCCAAACTTTATAATAGAAAATATAAAAAATTAAAAGAAATCGCATTATGTATACACACCAACTATATTATATAATTTATATTTGGCCCAAGATAGTTCCTCTTTATTTTTTAATTTATTTTATTTTAAAGATGTGGAGTACAATTCAGGGTTAGGTATACAAATGGCCATTGTACAGGTAAAACTTGGGCCTTACCTTGGTCCCCACTTCACCTGGTTGGAGATCTGTACCCTTATTGATAAAATGTGCCCCCTCCTACATAGTGATTTCCTACTACTGTCAATATCTTATTCCCCTTGATTTGATGCAGAACATGGAAACCAAAAGTTGTAACCCCTGGTGTTACAAAAGCTATATAAGTACATATGTAGACAATGATTTTTCAGGATAAAACATTTGGAGAGGTTGATTTGAAGATTCAATTTATGAAATACTTACAGAAATGAATTGGGCAGAAACAAAAACAAATTTTGTCTTAAATAAATACGCACTTGATACAATTCCTTCATCAACACATGGAAAATATTCAAACTAGTATGGATGATGGAGGCAAAAATATAATTGAACTAGCAAAAGAATATCAAAATGCCTGTGGGAAGCTATAGTCATGATTAACATACTTTCAAGAGGGAGTCCAATTACAATAAAATATTGCAGAATATGTTACAGGACAACTAGTGAAAATATACTTGAGAAATATGCAGCAAGCAGCTATTTATTCTGGTAAGTAAATGAACTGGGACATAAACGGCTAAAACTCAGGTTTGCCTTCCATTATTCTCCATTTCTAGGTGTACTGGATTAAATAATGTCCCTCCAAACTTCATGTGTTCCTGGAACTTGCGAATATGACTTTATTTAGAAACAGGATCTTTGCTGATAGAATCACAATGTAAGTTAGGATGAGATCATACAGAATTAGTTACTGATGTCCTTACAAGGAGACACAAAGACACATAAAGAGGAGAACACCACATTAAGATGAAAGCAAGTTGGAGTTACACTGTCACAAACTAAGAAATGCCAAGGATGTTCAGCAATCACTAGAAGCTAGGAAAAAGGCATGGAACAGATGCTCTCTCAAAGCATCCAGAAGGAACCAAATGTGCAAATTCCTTGAATTCAGATCTCTAGTCTCTAGAACTGTGAGACATTTATGTTTTTGTAAACTACCTGAGGTGTAGTACTTTCTTGTGGCATTCTTAGGAAACAAATACACCAGGAGACACCCCAAGAGAAAATGAAGGTGAATTTCTCAAATTTCTCTGTACATATAGTAATGACAGACATCCTGCTAAATGAATGTGTTTGTCAGTGAGAAAAGTCCTTAACTTCAGATGTGCCTGGTTATTGAGGATTGCTTATGGTTAACAGACCTGGAATCTATGGATTTATGGGGCATGGATCTCTGGGTAATATAATATAGGCTTTGGAATTTTTTGAGTATAAAATGGAGATGTTTCATGACTTAATTATTTTCCCTCTGTGTAAGTGATGTAATCACCCACATCAGTTAGAGATCTTATATACTAATTTGAGGCCACGGTATGTCTGGATGTGTAATAAAGCCATCTGAAGTTGCATTGTAAGTCCTGGTCCTCTCTTGCTCTCCTGGGCCTCATGGTTACTTGTATCCTTAAAACTATTAGTAAATCTTGACACTGGGGAAGATCTGAGTCATAGGTATCTGGTCCAATAATCCAATCCTTTGTGTTATTTCATATCATGTCTTAAAAATTATCTAGCTAAAACTCATTTGGTTGTAGATGAAGAAACATAAGCAACAAGATTTTTTTTGCTTCATTAAAAATTTGACTTCCTGATGCATTATTTATTGTTTCACATGAGCCATTTTATTTAATTATTATGAACAGCCCACATCCGATCTATGGTCATATTGTCATCTTAAGTTCAGTTTCATCATTGCAGCGATACCAGTGACCTATTTGCTACCATATGTAACCAATCCAAATACAAGTTTTCTTATTGACCATGTGTACTTGGAACTTGTAAATGTGACCTTATTTGGAAATAAGATCCTTGCCGATGTAACTGAGATGTAATTGAAGATGACATCATACTGGATTAGGGTGGGCCCTAAAACCAATTATTGATGTCCTTATAAGGAGACACAATGACACATAAAGAATATCATTTTGAAATGGGAGCAGATGTGAACTGGCTTATAGCCCTCTAAATACAAATTATTCTTCCTTGTACTTGGTTCCTTAGTTCCTTGTGTCCTACTGAGAATCACCTGGAGAATTTTCCACCTACACTCACTGGTGCTTGTTGCTCTCCATAGTGTCCATCTTACAGTTTTATCCAAATGTTTTCATCTCATCTACAAGTTTCATTTTGTTGCTTTATTGATCATTTTGACAATTCTGAAAATAGCATATTTGTGAGAGAACAGCAAGTATAACACATATCCAGCTCTATGGCATAGCACTCTTGGGGGAATATTCCAGAGAAATTAGCAGTATAAAGTGTCTGAGGGTATACTGTTGCTGATAGAATTCTGGAATAGCACACAGAGGTCTAGTTACAAGGTATCAGACTCCAAGTGAGAGGAACCCTCTCTCATGCTGTGCAACTTTAGATGCATGATTAGGGAAGGAATAAATTCTGTCCTACCAGTTGAACCTAGTCTAATTCTGTCATCTCATAATCATTGATTGCAAGATCACCAGTCCCACTTCTGGTGTGATCAGAAGCCTAGGGTTCAATTCTTGCATTTTTAGCTATACAACATAGTGGGCCAGGGGCCTGGTCTACTATCTTGGTACTTTTCCTGAAGTAATTGCCTTAAATATTTGGCTGTAATTGGTTTCTATAGAACTCTGTTGTGGGCCAACGTCTCCTCTGAGTAGGAAACCTGGAGGGAATCAATTACAGACAAATCAATGACAGACAAATCTATCCTTAAAAAAAAGTTCATCCTTTATGTGTTTCATTTATCCATGACTAGAGTGCATAAATTTGATTTCATAATCCATGGTCTGGTAATCAAAATCCTTTGAAACTATCTTAAAAAGCCATTTACATTTTAATTTTCCACAGTTAAAGTTTTTTTCTAGTCAGCCACCAATTTGTCAGATGAGTTTTGGCAACTTCAGACGCTACTTCATGTTGCCAGCACACATCCCATTGGGACTTGTCAGATATCTATAAAGTGACATGCACACTTTTTACTAGAGTATCTCAGTCATTAATCATAATACATAATCTTCTCCAGGAGGCCAGATTGAAATGTGCCTTCTGTTGGTTTATGCCTGGGAGGCCTTGTTAGTTTTCTTGAGTAGAGGGTTCTATTATTTCTTTAGAATGATGGTTTTTATCCCTGACTGCATATTTCAATCCCCTGGAAACTGTCAAAAACTATCAATGTCCCATTATAGACCAATTAAAAGAAAATATCTGGACATGGAGGCTGATTATCGGTGTTTTGTAAAATCGTCCAGGTAATTCTAATGGATCACCAGAGTTGAGAACCATTGCTTAGGCATAGCGCTCCTCAAACACTAAGATAAAATCAATCATCTAGACCTCCTATGAAAACGCATAAGTAGCAAGGCTTTTGAAGTTTTGGGTTCCCTCTCAATGGTTGCAATCTCACACTGAACATGTCTTTCTAATTTTTATGTTTCCTAATCAATATTCATCAAGTGCACATTTTGGGAAATAATGTCTCTCATTTTCTCTCTCTCGCTCATTAAATAGTGACGTTGGTTTTTGAGAGCAACGTCTAAACTTTCTATCTTTCTGCTGTCTGAAGTTAGAGTCAAAAAACAAAACAAAGCAAAACAAAACAAAACAAAAAATCTTCAGAATGATCTGATGGGGGAGTTTCAAGTGGTGTTTCCAAGAGCTAGGAGGCCTCTTCTCTATTCTAATTAGAAAATTTCACATTTTTGTTTGTTTTATCTTTAGATGTGATATTTCATTTGAAAAGAAATTTCGGTTGAAAAAAGAGTAAGACCACACTCATTTGTCCAACACCTTCATTGACCCACAGGTTATAAAAGCAGTGCCCCTGATCAGAAAGCACCAAATAAAAGTCTCCCCGCCCCCCCCCCATTTCACTTGTTTACACTTCACACTGAGTTCTGTTGGCAACATTGATATCTTAACCCTGCTAGGCTGCACAGCCTTTGACTTCACCACCTTGGGCTCATAGCTCCACAACTCTTTATATCCATCAAATGCTTTTATTATGTGAAGTCAGAGTCCTTATAGCCCCTTGTGGTTATATAACATTTACTTAATCTAACCCTAGACAATTTCAAGACTTTATTTAATAGGAAACCTAATTCTCATATCCCCCCTTTTATAACAATAGGTATACACGGAGAGGCTTTCATTTATATTATTTGACTAAATTCCATTCTGAAATTAGCTGTTGTACATAATTTAATTTGGCACACATTGACTCCTTAACACATGCTCAACATGGGCTGTCCAAGCAGTATACACCCTAAATATTAAGTCAAGAAGCTTACAGTTTTCACTAGGGAAACAAGAAAAACCAAAACAATGGTTAAGAGCCAACATATGATAGCATACAATAAAATTCTACCATATCTACCACACACAATGCAAAGTTCACGAAATGTAAAGATCATTTGTTTCTGAGTTTCTCAGGAGAGGCTTTAGATGGAACTGGGTATGGAGGGGGAGGATGAGATTAGACAGAGAGAAAAGGGTAGACTCCATTGAAAAGAGAAAGGATTACCATGAATCCATAAAACATGTGCCCACTGTATACTCACTTTACACTAAAAGAAATAATTATTTTCCTTACTAATTTATGTGGATTGGGATTGCATGACCCAAAGCTTAAAGGAAACCAAAGGGACCCTGGATTGAGGGCTGAGACAGAAATCTAATAGAAATCAATATATTCATGAAGGAGGGATGGTGAAAATCTACTGTATCTGAAAACAATGGAGGACGACTAACAGGCTGCCCTGTTTCTTCATTCTCTAACTTGGAAATAAAGATATCAATAGACGTCAGACTTAATGCACTTCCAAAATGCAGTACAAAAAATGACAAATGATTTTAGAATAGTCCCTGATACTCATATTAGTTTGTACTTAAAAACTCTGATACCAGTCGGGCTTGGTGGCTCAGCCTGTAATCCCGCCCTTTAGGAGGCTGAGGTGAGTGGATTGCCTGAGCCCGCGGGTTCAAGACCCGTTGGGCAACTTGGCGAGACTTCACCTCTACAATAAATAAAAAAAATCAGCCGGGAGTGGTAGCGCGCGCCTGTAATTCCGGCTACTCGGAAGGCTGAGGCGGAAGGATCGCCGGAGCCCAGCAGGTCGAGGCTGCGGTGGCCGGGGGCCACTGCACTCCAGTCTGGGCGACAGAGTGAGACTCCAACTCAAAAAAAAAAAAAACGAAAAACAAGACCAATTTGGGCACAGCATCTGAAACTGCAAAGAGTTTGTGAGTGCAGTCCCTCAACCCAAAAAGTCCCAGCAATCTGAAACAAAGAAAACGTGTTAACTCTCAGAACTGACCTACCAAGGCTCCCTTCAGAAACAGAAAACCACAGTGAAGAAAAATTGCTGTAAGAGAATCAAAATTGAACAAAATAGGAACAAAAGGGGGAAGAAGCAAGATCAAATTTCAGAAAGCACATTTGCATATTTTTAAACACAACGTAAAAACAACAGAAGAAGGACTTCTGTAGGTTACATAATCTTTCCTAAACTCCACGTTAGGAGAATCCATTTCACATTAACTGGGCAACATAAAAGTAGAAAGTTCATATTCCTTAGGAAGTTGCCATAAGAAAACAGAGGGAAAGAAGTAGAATAACATATATGTAGACAATAAAAGCAGGCCAAAAATTATGTCCACAAAACAGAACAAAACTGTAACCTACCATTCAAAACTAGCTAACTGAAATTAAGAAAGTGGTACAATACTTTAAGGAACAACATAAGTTACAACCTGAAATGCTCAAAAATGATGTGCCAAACTCTGGAAATAGTTCTTTCTTAAAAATTTTAGAGCATTCCAAATATGAGAAATAAACTAGAAATAACACCATAGAGAATAAACACAATGGATGATGGCTTAAATAAAAGATGAAAAGAGAAAAACTTTACAAATAAAAAAGTGATGAAGGAAAAGAAAAAAGGACTCAAGTTTCTCTTTCTGTAAAATTCTGAAGACAGGCGAAAGAAGTTTGAGCATATGGATAATAGCAGATGAAAGCCAAAGTAAGGAAACAGAACAAACACTAAATCCAGTAATCCCAGAGCATTTTCCTGAAATAAAAGATTTTAAATTGCATATTGAAATTGCATATAACATCACAGAGAGTCTCAACCCATAACAACTAACACCAAGACATATTTCAGTAAAATTACATGATTAAAAAAAAGAGAGGGAAAGAAGAAAGGATTTGGGTACCTAGGAAATAAAGAGCACATGATGTGTAAGTGAAAGAAAATTAGATTATCTTCAGACTTTTCAACAGAAATATTTTATGCCAGAAGAGAATGCTGTAACATATTAAGATACTCAAGAAAAAGACAAGAATATGCTAGGGATTTTTAAAAAATCCAACAAACAGATTTTCAAGTTCAAAGGTCATATGCATACTCTTATTAACATGCAAGAGCTGCAGGAATATTGTTCCCATGGGCCTTTCCTATGGAATCTTCTAGAGCACAACCATCATATAACCAAAATGACTAGAGTGACATTGACACAAGGACTGCAGGCATATAAATATGGAGCTACCTGTGGCACTAAGCTTAAATAGGGGCCAAGGAAGAGAAAATATGGTACAAAATGACTGTATTCCCAGAAAATGCAAATATAGGATGACCATGAAATATGGAAAGAATAGGGAGAATAACAGCACTGTAATAATAACAGTTTTGTAATCAAATTAGTGGTAGTATTTGTACTGCTACTCTAAGACTGCTAAATGTGCAGTATTCGATAGAACAGATATGCACTGATGAGATTTTCTATTATTCCCCATGCCCTTGAGAACCAGTATTCTCAGTGAGAAATAAAAGAGATACAAATGAAATAAAGAAGAGGTTAAGGAAAAGACCCTGTAGTCTTGCATTTAAGTAGAAACCATCAATCTGAACTTAAGGTAGGTGGTCATCAGTGCAAGGGAGAAAAACAAAACAGAGTCAGGGATATACAATGAAGAGAGAATTACTATTTTACATAGGAGAGTCTAGGGAACAGAGTCTTGAAAAGACACTGAGTGATATGAGAGCATGAGCCATACTATATCAGGGCTAGAGCAATCTCAGACAGAAAGATCCACAGATAAAATCATCCTGAAGCACGATGTTAGCACATGTGTCCTTGAAATTTTTGTTTCCCTTTAGGGCACTAGAAAATAATTTCAAAATGAAAAAAAAAATCAGGCTCCATTAGTAACTCAAGATCTCATATTTAAAAGTATAAACATTTAGAATTTACACAAAACATTTTGTTTGGAAAAAATTCATTCATATAATATGATTTTCAAGACACAAAAAAAATCTTTCCAGAGAGTTATGAAAACTTTCTTACCATCCTTTCTGTCGCTCTCTTTTATTCTGGAAGGAAAATTCTAACTTTCCCAGTCTTTGTGACTTCCCTTGGTGAACAAAGTATACTAAGGGAGATAAAATAAAGCAAATACAATGGTGGACTCTGGAGCCAGGTCCCAACTGTACTACCTCTGATTTTTATGGTTTGGTCAGGATGTCTAACCTCACTATATCTCAATTTCCTCCTCTATGCACTACTAAAAATAATAGCATTAACCTCACAGACTTTCTATGATGCCTAAATAAAATACCACATGTAAAGAACTTAGAATCACACTTGGCTTATGTAAGACCTCAATAAATATTACCTATTTCTATGTTAGTTTATGAATCATCATCGAATAGAGAACCTTCTAACCCAATGGGATGTGAGAAAAAAGATGCAAGCTCACATTCCAACTCCCACGTACTAGTCAGGTCCCTCAGTCAAATTCCTTAATTTTGCTGAAATTCCTGCCTTCAGTAATAAAATAGGGAAATAACTACATTCTAAAAACTAACATGAAAAGTCAATACATTTCAGTTGAATCTAGATATTTATTTCTATTCCTATAATCTTAAATGCTTCCAAAAACAAATATTACATATACATATATATACCCACAAAATAGCCATCATAAAAATAAATATTAAGCTAACCTTCCCCCCATGCTTTTGAAAAATATGGTATTTTTCTACGAAAAATTATAATCCCAAGACTGCTTGACTTGGCAGCACATATTGGAATGAAAATTGGAACAACTCAATGAAGATTAGCATGATTCTGCACAAGGATGACATCCAAATACATCAAGTGTTCCCTGTTTTTAAAACTCATTGAACTGTACATGCACAATGGATAATTTTATATTGTGGAAAGTATTTTTCAACAAATTTATTTAAAAAAATTTTTATGTTACTAGTACCAAGAAAAACTTTTCTTTCTGTTGATTTTCCAGACTGAGGACTTTTTCTAGGTCTGTTACCTGCTCCCAACAACCTGTAAAATTTTTCAAGGATGTTATGCATGAATCATGGGCATGTTTTCTTTTTTAAGAATCCACTCTGGTTAGGGTAAGCAGTGAAAATCTGTGTCTAATTAGATGTGCAGTCTTCTTATTCTACAATCCAAGAGCATCAAGCATGCAATCTTCAGTGGCTGCTTCACTGATAACGTACAAGGGGAGATGGAAATCTTTCTTTTCTACTGCAGTCCTGTGATGCACGTAAAGAAGAAAGCAGTTTCTAGTTACTATCTTCCTTATTAGTGTAAAGAAGTTAAAATGATAGTTTATACTTTAAGGTTCACCCAATTAAAATTATTTATTACTTTATAAGCCTTCCTACTATCATTTGAAAAAAAAATGAGCGGCTGAACACATTTTCACGAAGAAATAAAATACAGAAGCTTAAGACCAATTTGTTTAACTTAGTAAAGGCAGTTCTCATTTGCACTGTATTTTTTTATCATGGTTTAGTTAAATAACACTAGTCCCACCAACAACATGGTTACATTTCAGTTACCAGAGTATAATAACTGTGAGTGATTACAAAGAACAATGTTTGCTGCTTCCTCTTCAATCCATGGACCACTATAGAGAAAACAGGTGTACATCATCAGTGACAGTCCACACCTCTTCTTTCCAAGTCTGTCAGTGTTTGGTCACTGTGCATCTGTAACTCACGCAAAGACAACAAAAAATGTAGTTATGTTGCCTCTTTATCCCTTGATGATAGAAGGATACTTCAGGTAGAACAATTTAACCCTTAAAACACTACTAATAGACAACACTTCCAGGTGATTTTTCAGGGTATGTGAAAGAAAATATAAAAATGTGCTTTTTAATCACCAATCAATTTCATGAATCCAGTCACTGGACCAAGGAGTTATTTCAACTTGTAAGGTCTATTATCTTAGATGGACTTTCAGACAAGCTATTGACGCTGCAATGGAAAACATGTCATTTTTAGTCGAGTTTGGGAAGAAATATGACACAAAGCATGCAACTGAGAATGTCCCAGCATCATGGCAGGAAGCAAAATGTATGCACAATAGCAGAAATTGTATGGTCTTGTGCAAATAATTGCAGGATTTGAATCACATGTAAGTAGAGGCATGGGTGAAATAGTTGACCATGGAATGTTGACACTGATACTAACAGTAAGACTCTAGGTATACAGCCAGAGGAACTTACTGAAGTAAAACTTACAGATGGCAGTGGCCTCAGAGAGGATCACCTCAGTGAGAGAGAGACAGCATTCCTCAGGTAGGCCCAGTGTGCTTCTGCAGCAGGCTTCTTGGGGAATTGGAAGTCTCTTCCCTGGAGGTGTGATCAGAGACCTGTACCTGGGACCAGGTCCTTGATTCTGTCACCAGAAAGAATTCAAGAAGAAATCATAGAAAGTAAAGGAAGGAGCTTTAATTTGAATTGAAAGTACACACTGGAGAGAAGGGATTGTGAGCTACTTCAAGAGGGGGATGCACTTGAGTGTAGGGACTGCTGACTTTTATCTAGTTTTGTGTGTGTGTGTGTGTGTGTGTGTCAGTTTCATATCAGGTACAAGCCATAGGAAGTTTGTGTCCGTTTCATACTAGTTATATTCCTACTAGTTACAAATCAAAGGAAGTTTTAGACTGTTAACCTCCCGCTCAGTTATTCTCCATAACCCCACCTCCCCCCACCCGCCATTGTGTAAGCTAGTTAGCCTGCCTCATTGCCAGCATAGGTAACACTGGAAAAAAAAAGTTCCACATTAAAGAAACTCTCATAGATATTTCACAACATTGAAAATGCAAAGGATAAAGCATTAGATCTAAACTTAGGAATGAGTATAAAAATGTACCAAGCCATAAGAAAAGAAAATGCTCACCTTATGTCAAAATTGATATGTAAAAAAGAAGGTAAGCAAAGCTTAAGCTATTCTTGATAAAATTTTTTACAAAAAAGTTTAATTTTCTGTATATAATTTTTAAATTATGCTGCATTGAATAAATATTAGTTGATTTTTTTATTTTTCAACATACTTATAATAAACTAAGAGATTTTAAATATTTTTGCAAAAACTTTTAAAGGTTATGAAACAACTATAATTTTTCTAATTGATTATTAGGATTACTGTTCATGATTTCCGTTTATATGATCATATTTTATGGTCCCTCACCACTGTAAAAGGGATGACTGCCTGCATATCCTTCAAGTACATGATATTCAGAAGCAGATATTTGTATTCAAGACTGGTATCATCAACACAAAACTAACATATGTGTCATCAAGATATCAGAGTGTTTTTCTCAATTTTGGAAGTCCAGGGAATAATTAATAAAGGGAAGTATTACCTAAAGTGAAAATATGTTTCTTTGTTGAACAAACTCTTGATATTTCACCAAAACCCTTATTCTGAATTTCACCAAAGTACATTAACTAAGTAAGCTTTTCCAGATTTCACTACAGGAACTTTGATATGCATTTTGTGCTCCCTGCCACACTGCAAATTTAATTAGGTACTTACGCTTTTTTCTTCTCTACCCAGAGGTTTTAATTTAGCTACCATAATGTGTTAGTGTGAATTAATACTGTTTCTAAAGACTATTTACCTGCTAGGTTTATCCCCATTCACTTAATTGAGAACAATCCTCTTCAGGAACATTCCAAATTTCTTTGATATTTAAATTCTAAAATGTTCTGTTAAGAATGATGAGTAGATGTGTTCTTACTTCACAGGAGCAAAAAAGAGTTAGCTGAGTTTAAATCAAATCAGGAGGCTTTTTAAATAGATTAAAGGGAGAATGTGAAAACAGTAGTATTTCAAACTTTGGAGAAAGTTATAAAATAAATATCTCTGGAAATGTTTAAAGAAAAGTTTGAAGAAAGACTATTTGTTGATCAAGGAGTCTGTAAGCATCTGTTCAGCACCAAGTATCATGTTAAAAATTTATTCTGGTATTAGGAGCTCACCTTTAAAAACTAATGGATAGTTCAGAGGCAATGAATTTAACGTAGAACTAGCAGTAAGATTTTAAATTTTAATCACCTTTTACAATTCAAGAAATCTGGTTTTATTTCCTCACATTAACTAAAAATAGTTTGTTCATTTCCATGGCTAAATATGGAGACCACTAGAATTAACAAGAAGATATTCCCATATATTCAAAGGGGAGAAAAAAATCACTTCTTTAATCTCCTGCGGTCACTTTAACATGTGTTTCACGCTTGAACAAAGCAGAGCCTGACTGTTCAGACTAAACAGGTGGAAATAAGTGCTAACACAAACCAGTTAAAATAATCAAAAGTGAAAAATTTGCACTATCACTGTGTGTATGTGTGTGTTTGTATGTGTATGTGCGTATGTGTTTGGGGGGTATAACTTCAAACAACTGATTACATCGTTGAATTCATCAATATTACGTTATTGTGCTGATCCTTGAAGCTGCTTTGTTTTATGAGGAAGTATCTGAGAATTGGTTGAAAATTGTTTCCTTTAGTGATGCTGGAAGAAACGAGTGAAAAATAAAAAATCCCAATACAAAGAATGAAAATGGTGTAAATTTTCTTAAATAAACATGTATCTGCTTTAATTTTTGTTTCTTTTATTTTCAGATTCAGTGCTTGTATAATATTTCTGACTTAGATTCCAAACTCTGGAAGGAGGAAAATTATTTTTATTTTGTAACTGTCTACTTATGCCCTGGCAATATCCAAAAGGAACTGAGATAAATATTTTTTTAAAAAATTAATCTCTGTCCCATGATATCAACTAAAAATAGAACCAATGACCATATGAATCACTTTGAACTAAATTGAACTGAGGATGACCTATAGGTATTTGCCATTAATGGAGTCATTAAATACAGCACAATGTCTTTAATTTGTACTGTCAATTAAATTAGATAAGGAAAGTCCTGCTTCTGAGATTTTGTGTACAACAGAATCACTAGTGGCACAACAGATGTACTAAGTGAGCACCTCTAGAAGCAGGATCCAGGCGTATGTACTTCGACAAAACTCCACAGAGTTGATTCTGATGTGTGGCAAAATTTGAGAATGTCTGCTCAAGTTTCTAGCAATCCAAAAAACACGAGGCAGATTTAAAATGAAGTAAATGACATAGGTTCCACATCAAGAAATCTAGAATTCTGCTGAAGAAAAAGATTTTAAAACATAAAAATTTAAATAAGGACCATATAAATATGGTATATTCACTCCTGAAGAGATACACTTTAAAGTCATTAAAAATAACACTGAGAGCCAGGGAAGGTGGCAGCTAAGCCAGTTGGACTATGTGAGCCCCTGTGTGAGTGAGTAAGTATATAGAAAATTTGGGGTATGTGCTGGTGAGCGAGTGGGCATGTTAGTGACTGACTGAGGGCTAGGGAGCTAAGTGGCCAGGGCTCACCTGGTACAGCGGCAGGTGCCACAGTGTCTGGGCTTGGACCCTGGTGATTCCTGGGAGGCAGAAGTCAAGCGCCATTTTCTCTTTCTTTTCTTTTTTCCTTCTTTTTTTTTTAATCAACAATCCCTCCCTGGCAAGAAAACACTGGGAGAGACTGTCTAAGTGGGGCTTGTGAGTGGGTAGCCAGGCCCCCGGTGCAACAGCAGGTGCTGCAGCTTCTTGACTTTGTCCCTGGCTCTTCCCGGATCACAGAAACACCATTTGTTTGTTTGTTTTGTTTCTTTATTATTATATTTCATTTTAAAGATGTGGTGTACAATTCAGGGTTAAGTATACAAACATTGATTATGCAGGTACTCTTGTTGATGAGGTATGCCCCTCCCTCCCCTAGCAGTTTCCCTCAACTTCCCACCCCCCCCTTCCCTGACAGTTTCCCATTACTGCCAAACTCTTTCTTATAGTATTATAATTGTTCAAGGTCCACTTGTGAGTGAGAACATATGGTACTCTGTTCTTTGTTTCTGTGATAAAATGGACAGAAGTTTTCCTTTGGAAAAGTGGTGGGGAGACACTATTGCCCCAGGCACTCCCTCACCATTGAAGTAGGATAGAGACTGCTCTGGGCTTGGCCTCATCACTTCAGCACCTTGCAGGATGCTGGAAGGGGCTGTGGACAGAGTCCAGAGGCAAATTCCCACGGAAAAGGACAAAAGAGGCACCCCACCACCATATTGAATGTGGGGCAGGAAAGTGCTCCGACTTGCTCATCACAGACCAACAGATCCGAGCTCTGTGACTGGCAGATCGACTACTCAGGGCTTGATCCTGGCCCAAAGGGAATATCCTGAGAGCACAAACTTCAGAGGGACCTAACCAGTGCTGAGTTCCAGGAGCCCTACCCCCTACCCTGATCCAGCTGTGGGACAAATGGAGTGGCCAGAAAGCGAGGAGGAAGAACTCCAAAGAGATCAGTGGTAAGTCTGGGGCTGACCCAAAACCCCTCCTTCCCAGCAATCCTTTGAACATCAGACCACACAGCTGGGCCACGACTGAGAGGGACAAACCTAGGCGGAGCATGGACATCGGTGGCAATAAGAGAGCTCCATTCCAGGATAGGCTTTAGCACCCCAGTGAGAGTACATACCTGAGGAAGAGACAGTCTTGTACCTCTCCACCAGAGATCTCCCCGACAATACGAGAGTGAGAGGGGAGGCCTGCAGCCCCACCCACCTCCACTGCCCCTCCTCCTTCCCTGCTTCCTTCCCTGAGAGTGAAAGAGGTGGCTCTGCAGGAGAGACCTAATTAGAGGAACAATTACAGAGCCTGCCACAAGACAGCAGGGTTTTGTTTGTTTGTTTGTTTGTTTTTGCTTTTTAAATTTTCAATTATTTTTTAACTAAAAAAAAGTTTTTTGATTTTTTTGTTAGTTCATCTATTTTAAAAATATTTTTCCTTTGTGCATGAATGTGTATGTGAGGGTTTGATCTGCATCCCCTTGCAAAAAAATTTTTTTAACTTTTCTTTTCCTGTTTCTTTCTTCTTTTTTTGTTGTTTTCTGTATATGTGTGTATGTGAATGATTGAGTGTTAATCTTTCAATTTTGTTGTGGTTGTTGGTTTTTGTTTTTTTTTGTTCTTCTAGGTCTTTTTTATATTTATAGTTTAAGGGGTATGTTAATAGATGTGTGAGGATTCAACCTGAATTCATTTTTTTCCCCCTTTGGTCTTTCTGTTTTTCTTCTCTATTCACTTTGTGTTAGGCATGTGTGTGTGTGTGTGTGTGTGTGTGTGTGTGTGTGTGTGTGTGTGTGTGTTTAGTTTTCTTGAGGGTCTTTTTGCAACTGATTGTTTTGTTTCACTTTGTTGTTATTCTAGTTTGTTTTGGAGTGTGTGTATATGTGTTCAATTACTTTTGCATTGGTGTCTGCTTTGCATAGTCATATAGAGTGGTAGTTGGGAGTGGGTCTAAGGGAACACATACCACAATAAGTGAACATTTTAGTTTGCAAGTAGTATATGATTCCTAGCGCCCCACTTTATTCAAATTTTGAAAACTAAAAGAGACAAAAAAGCTTCCTATCCACCATCTTATTTCAAAATAGAACAAATCCAGAGCCTGGATCAGGGAAGAATAGAGGTCTGAGCAAATGTCAGAAGGGAAAGCCCCTCC
>CAUYQG010074810.1:0-20649 GCA_963574415.1 Tarsius wallacei | reverse complement strand
AGGGGAGCCAAAAACAGGTATACACTTTTTTTTTTTTTTTTGAGTTGGAGTCTCACTCCGTTGCCCAGACTGGAATGCAGTGGCATGCTCCTGGCCATCGCAGCCTCAACCTGCTGGGCTCCAGCGATCCTTCCACTCAGCCTTTCAAGTAGTTGGAACTACAAGCACGCGCTACCACGCCCAGCTAATTTTTTGATTTATTGTAGAGATGAGGTCTCACTTGCCCAGGCGGGTCTCAAACTCGCGGACTCAGGCAATCCACTCACCTCAGCCTCCCAAGGTGCGGGATTACAGGCTGAGCCACCAAGCCCGGCTAGGTATACACATTTTAAGTGATGTTATCTATGTATTACTTTTAGTTCACCATCGTCAGAAGTGTCTGGACACTGACAGTAACCACTTTGAGGACCTCCTGTAATTGCAGAAGTAAAAAATGACTTGATTCATCTTCTGTTATTGGTATATATTGCATATTATGATTTTAATATAGTTTTTCCTTTCTTAAAATGCGTATAAAATTTTTGGGCACCCTCCATATATACCTAAACAGAAAATTAGTTAAGAGAGCATTCTCTAACACAAGTTCAAATTTTATTCATTTTTTATTTTTATTTTTGAGTTGGAGTCTCACTCCGTCACCTAGGCTGGAGTGCAGTGGCACACTCACGGCCACCCAGTGTTGACCTGCTGGGCTCCGGCGATCCTTCTGCCTCAGCCTTCCAAGTGGCTGGAACTACAGGCACATGCTACCACGCCCGGCTAATTTTTGATTTATTGTAGAGATGAGGTCTTGCCAAATTGCCTGGGCTGGTCTTGAACCCATGGGCTCAGGCAATCCACTCGCCTCGGCCTCCCAAAGTGCTGGGGTTTACAGGCTGAGCTACCGAGTTCGGCCTGATTCATTTTTTACATTTTTCTCTCAACAGCATGTGTTGAAGATCATCATCAGTTGATAGGCCTGGCTCATTCTTTTTGAACATATATACAGAACTGGTTGTTTACATCTTGATGGATTTTAGGTTGTTTACAATTTTATCCTATGGCTACCAATGCTACCAAGAGCACCTTTGTTATTGCCTCTGCATGTGGGTGTCTTTCTTCAGTCTAACGTCTAGAAACAAAATTGTTTTGACAAATGGTATGTGCATTCTAAGCATTTTAATAGCTACTGCCACGTGCTTTCCAATAAGGCCAAACCAATTTGCATCTTATCAGCATATTAAGAGAGTGTCCACCCCTTTGCCAATGCTAGTCATTACATTTGCCAATACCAATCATTCACTTTTTTTTTTTTTTTAACAATCTGAAGGGCAAAAGAAAACACAAACCATCACCACCACCAACCAAAAAATCTGATCTATCATGATTTAGTTAGTTTGAATTTGAATTGTTCTACTTTCCAGAGCAGTCCTGATCAGTTTTAAAGTGGCCACACTTATGAGACACCATCTCACATTTCAGGAGTAATTTATGTTGGGAAACTGCCCAGTTTTTTTCTTTTTAAAGTTTGTGGATAAGTTGAGGGTTAAACTGCCTCTAAATAAAGTTTCAGGTTTACAGCAAAATGTATGAATCTGAAGGATATCAAAGTAATGGCTTAGAGCAATTTCAAAGAACCTACAAGGCTCCTATCAGAATAAGGGCACATTTGTCCATGATTTGTCTAGGGCTTATTTAGTATCGAATTCCTTTCAGGGTAACAACACAAACAGGCAGGCCACCCTTCTTTCTGAGCGGAATCAACGTGATAATGCTCTACACACAATAGAATGGCAATATCCATGTTGATAAATGCAGGCCTTATCATTCCAGAAGCTGTTTATGAAAAGAATGACTCAGCAGGAAACTCAGATGAGAAACCACATGAAATCCGAACTGGGCATTTGGCTGGAGCAGGCTTAATAAAAGCCATTATGTTTTACTGTATACCTAGACATTTATACTTTAAATTTAATCACACTGAAGTCTTAAGTGGCATAATTTCATTAAACATGGAATTGATGAATATGATGTCTGTTTGTTTATTTTATTAAAAATTACTCCAAATTGGGCTGAAATGACTCTAAGTGCTCAGGACTGGAATGTTTGGTGAAGTCATGGATGGGGACTGGAAATATTTCTGGTAAACAAGGTCCTTCTTCTTATGGAATCTCCTATGTTAGTAACAGACAATGCTGACACTCCTTGCTAAAGGTGCACATTTATAACAGAACAATATTTTCTATGGTGGTTTGGGGGTGTGATTACTAGGAAACTGAATTTAGGAAAATAACCATGAAATCCATGGAAAGACTTAATTTCTTGCACCAAGCTATCCACTCCATCAAAAACCCTATGGATTCTACCTCTCAAACACACACCAGATTCATCCAGTTTCTCCCAGATCTGCTGCTTGTAGGCATCATGGAAACCAGTAGATGGGATGGTACTCCAGGGCACCTCAGTGATCTCCTGCCTCTTGGCAATCTTCCTGCTGGTTTTCAGGCATCCACTCTGGCTCTGGAGGTGGACGTGGTTTGTCCAGCAACCAACTCCGGAGCTCTGCTTACTAAGACATCCAGGAACTAAAGGGAAAGTGACACCTTCCCCCGCCCCAAGGGCAGACTGCAGTTAGTCTAAACCCCGTTTTCCTTGCAGTGACTGGTTTGGAGTAAGCACACGACTTATAGAGCAGGTTATAAAAGACACAAAGCACACATCTATCTTTTTTTTTTTAAATTTTGTAGAGATGAGTTCTCACTATATTGTCCAGGCTGGTCTTTAAGAGCTCCTGGGCTCAAGCCATCCTCTCACCACAGTCTCTCAAAATGTTGAGATTACAGACATGAGTCACCATGCCTGGCCCCAAAGCCACCAATCTGAACACATCACTTCTCGGTTTAAGACCTCTCAATGGCTTCCTGGATCTCAGAATAAAGTCTTAATAAGGTCCTTTGTTATGTGTCCTCTGGTAAGTGCTCTGACTTTTCCCAAAGGCATCCCTCCTGTCTCTGGGCTCCCGCAGAGATCTTCTGAGTTGCCGGAAGCTCCCAGCACCTTCTGCTCAGAGCCTGCAAAAAATAGTCACTTTCTTGCCGTTGTCTTCCTACTCTCCTTGTCCAGACAACAGTTCAGTTTCTTGGTGAAACCTTGAAGGCATGAAACGTCCTCCTTTTAGGGGTTCTCACAGCACCCCAGCATTTCTGGTAACCCCCACCTCAGTTTCTCAGACTCTCCTTGTTTTTGATGACCTTAACAGTTTTGAGGAAGACTGGTCAGGTCTTCCTCAAAAGAATATTCCTCTACTGGGATTTGTTTGATTTTTTCCTCATAAGGCTGGGGTTATGAGTTTTGTGGACAAAGACTTTACAGAGGGAAAGAGTTCTCATCACATCATATCAAGGGCACCTCCTATGATCAGAATGTCAGTGTTGATGTTGACCTTGATTGCCTGGTCAAGGTCGAGTCTGTCAGGTTGAAGAAAGCTACCCTCCTGGCTGGGTGCAGTGGCTCATGTCTATAATCCCAGCACTTACGGAGGCTGAGCCGAGAGGATTACTTGAGCTTAGGGGTTCAAGACCAGCCTGGGCAACTTGGCGAGACCTTGTCTCTACGATAAATAAAAAAATTAGCTAGGTGTGGTGGTGCATGCCTGTAGTTCCAGTACTTGGAAGGCTGAGGCAGAAGGATTGCCTGAGCCCAGAAGGTCAAGGCTGCGGTAGCCATGATCATGCCACTGCACTTCAGCCTGGGCAACAGAGTGAGACTTCAGATCTAAAAAAAAAAACTTTCCCTTCTGCCCCCTCTTAGGAAGGAAGTCATAGTACGCAGCCCACCAAAGCAGTAGGGGGTTATGCTTCCCCCACAGTGCGGTCTCCAGGAAGCTCTAGCAGGGCTCACGGGAGTCCACAAGCCAGGGTCATCCATCAGAGGAGTCCTGTGTCCCCCAGGAAGGGACCTGCATAGCGTTTCTGCCATGCTCAGTCACTGGCTCGGAGGTACCCACAGCAAGTGTGGCTTTGCTGTGAACGTGGCAATGGGTTCCAGGACTCAGCACTGGGGCCACAGGCTTCAGGACTCAGCACTGGGGCCAAGGGCAGCCACCCTTCCTGCTGTCAGAGCTCTGCAAATCACCTTCTCCTGGAGACCCAGGCTGTGGGGAGAAGCCACGGGTAGTAATCCTGTTGACAGTCCAGCCAACCACCAGCATCAACTACCAGCCATGTGAGAGACAGAGCCTTCAGCCTGGGGGGCCCTGAGCGGGGGCATGCACTTTGTCCTTTGGTGTGGGGACATGCACTTCCTGTTGGTGCCACCTAGGTTGGGTGCTGTGTTACACAGTGCAGGCAGCTGGGACGCTGCCCTTGCTTCTGAGGGACCTGCCTGTCTCCTTATGGAAACCCCCTTATTTTGCTTACACCGGCCATGGTGACCTCTGTGATGTCCACTCAAGCATCCTGAAGACCTTCTTCCCTGGCCTGTAGTTAGGTGGACACTGGAGCTGCAGATGAGAGGTGCTGAAAAGAACGTTCTGCTTTGACAGTGGGTAGTTGAAACAAAGCAGCCACAGAGGGCCCTTTCTGCCCTGGGGCTTAATCCACCTGCACCCAGGCCTTGGGCATTTCTTCTTCTTGGTGAAGGCCATTTAGAATTCATTCTCAGCCTTGAAAATGCATCTTTGCAGGGACTGGGCCACTGCAGTAGAAAAGAAGGAAAGAGGCACTCAGTGTCCCTGGGACCAGCCTTTGACTCACCTGGTTCTTTAGAACAAGGCTGGGTCCTTCCAGTATCTTCTAAGCAACACAAATGGAAATGGTGAGACCCACACTCGGATACAAAGAAGCTTCTGGCAAGGACGTTACAGCTAGTATTTTCTGCTTATATAAAGAAACTGAAGCATGATTTTAAGCAAATAAGATTTGCTGATCTCTAATGCATTCCAGAGTGTTTATTCACCACCTTTCAGAAAATTAGAATTTCTGTTTAAACAAAAGATTTTCTTCTCATCATCTATTTATGGCTGACATTGCAAAAGTCATTTGATTATGCAAACCTGAGAGTGAGAAGGGGAAAGTGAGGGTCAAGGGCACACAGGATGAGGCGGGTCGTGGGTGCCCAAGGAGCAGTGACAGGATTTTTATTCGGAGTTTTAGTTATCAGCACTATGGGAGCATCCCAGAGTGTGGGGTGAGGCAGAGAGAAGAGAGGGAGGGGAGGAGGGAAGGGGTAGGGGAAGGGGCAGCGCCGGGACCTGCTCCATATCCATTCCCGACCTTCTTGCCGGCACCATTCCAGTTTCATCCTGGCATCTCCTTGGTGCCCAAAGCAGTCCACCCCTCCGAGTGGCTGCCCCCAGCCCTTGGCTCTAGGATGTGCCTGCCTTATCCCCTGGCACCGAGAGGTACCTGGGTGTGGTGTGTATGGATGCCCATTCTGGAGCCAGATGGCTTGGGTTGAAATCCTGGCTTTTCCATGCACGTGCTGTGCAACTTGAGCAAGTCACCTAACCTTCCTGGGCCATTGTTTCCTCAGCTGTAAAGTGTGTGGGCAATAATCACAGACATTTCATAGGGCTGTAAGAGGATTGAGTTCATATTGCAAAGTGCTTAGAATGACACCTGGCACAGAGTGTTTTGTTAAATAAATAAAGTCAGTCCCCTCTTTACTGGTATTTGGTTCAGAAAGACGTGACTCTCCAGCCAAACATACATGTGACCTGCTCCCCTCTGACTTTCGACTTTGAGAGCAAAACACCTCCCTGTTGGTCTGATCTAGCATCTGGGGTCCTCTGATACCCCGTGTAGCCTTCCTTCCCGATCCTCTACACGTGGCTACAATTTCTCAGCAGTCACCCTGCACATTTGGGAATTTCTGTGACATGAGAAAACAGGACCCACAACTTCCTTGCACACACAACATTCTACAAAGTGCCAGACATGACCGTTTATGAATCTGGCATCACGGTGCTTTCGTAGACATTTATTTAAACCAGTGCCGGTTTTGCAATTTCCTTGTAGTGTTTTGGCATCAACACCATTACCCCTCCCCCAGGTCCCCGATGTGTGTACAGGTTCTGAAAGTTTGTAGGACTGACACACTGTGCCGAAATGGCTCTTCTTCCCCGGCAGACTTTACATAAAGTAGCAGGAGTTCCCATTATGGAGGAAGAAAAGTTCAGCTTGTGATCAGCGCCTGACAAAGCTCTCTGCTTGGCATGCTTTGGTCAGGTGGCCATCTGTAGATCAGGGTTGATGGGGGGAGAGGGGGGCTGTCATGTGACCTGAGTAAGTCACACGACTTTGTTCAGAGTCTCCTGGGAAATAGGTAGGCCTATTACAACTTCACCAGATCAGGCGATGACTTACATTTATTTAACAAATAAGGGCTGGATGTTGTGGCTCACGCCTGTCATTCCAGTACTTTGGGAGACCGAGGCTGGAGGATGGCTTGAGCTCAAGAATTCCACACCAGCCTGGGCAACACATCTGTACACAAATTTAAAAAAATTAGCCGGGTGGGGTGGCACATGCCTGTAGTCCCAGCTACTCGGGAGGCTGAGGCGAAAGGATCACCTGAGCTTAGGAGGGTCGAGGCTGTGGGTGAGCCGTGATCATGTCACTGCGCTCCGGCCTGGGAGACAAAGTAAGACCCTGATTCAAAGTAAATAAATAAATAAAATTAAAAAAATTTTTTTGCAAAGACCAACATGTTTAAATAAGCATGAGCGGTTATGAGAATCGAGCTTTTACTTTAATAATGCTGTCTAGCTAGCTAGAAATGAACTGGACGCGCACACCCACAGCCTCGGGCCTCCACATGCGTGGGGAAGCTCGGCTCTGGCACCTGGTGTGCGCCCCGCTCCCGGCCGAGCGCGGGGTGGGCGTGTCATCTCCACTCGCATCCCATTGGCCAAATCGAGTCACAAGACCCCGCTCACCGCAAGCCTCGCCCCAGTGAGTCATCTCTGCTTCCATCCCATTGGCAAATCCATCGGCAAACCCATTGGCAAACCCATTGGCCAACCCATTGGCAAACCCATTGGCCAAACCGAGTCACAAGACCCTGCCCACCGCAATTTCCGTCCCAGCGAGTCATCTCTGCTCGCATCCCATTGGCCAAAACGAGACACAAGGCCACGCCCCTGGCAGTAGCGTGGGGCCTATGCCCCGCCCACCACGAGCCTCGTCTGGGCCTGGGGCGTGCACACTGACCACCTGGGAACCGGGTGCCCATCCATCAACCCCACGACTCACCATCGTGCCTGCTGTAGGTGAACCTTGGATTGCCCTCACAGGTCGGCGGTGCCGTCCCCTAGGTCCAGCCGCCATAGAGCAGCCTGGAACTGATCAGATGCTCCTTTAACGTACTGATCTCTGTCATTCGGGGACTCCAGGGAAGCCGTGTGGGGACCTCGTTAGTGTCCCTTCCCCACAACCCCTGCAGCTCCGTTTCCATGGGGAAGCAGCAGGAAAGGCAGGACACAGCCGTCTTGCCTGTTGGGGAATTTTTAAAAAGGAAGAAAACATTGATTATAGATGCAATGCATGATATATGTGTCCTTTAAATATTCAAACAAGAAAGAAGTTATAAAATTAAAAAAAAAAATGAAATCGCCCTCCCTCCCTCAGTGTTGGTAGACACTGGTGTCATTCTTTAATGCTGATTTACCTGAATGCCTTCTTTTTACTTGAAAAACGGAACTGCAGGCAATAGAGGAATGGGTACGGAGGTGAGACGGGCTTGAGGGGTGCTGGTCGGGCACCAGTTAACCCCGGACCTGCCCCGCCCTCCTTGCCTCCTTGCTGCCTCTGTGTACATTCTGGAATCCAGCGGTTCCCAAAACTCTGCCTTGTGGGCTTGTTAGGGGAAGGAGTCTCTCCGCCCTCCCCTGAGTTAGAAAGGGAAGTGGCAGCCCAGCCTCTAGGGATTAAGGAGGCACACATCCTCCCAGGCTACCAAGCAGGAATCTGCTACTGCCTTTGGCTGCGGGAAGGAAGAAGCTGGAAAGAACTCGTGTCTGGGAATAGCGATTCACGTTGCCACTAATGAGCTGTGGTGGTTGGGGCAGGTCACTTAACCTCTCTGTGCCTCATTTAGCATGGGACGGGGCCTGAGATGGCCTCTAGCATTCGTTTGTGCCGCTGGGACGGCAGGATCCTACCGCCTGCCTCTCCTCATCCCTCGCTTTCAACAACAACTTCCTTGCCTGGCTCATCTATTTCTTATAACATTTTAAATGTATTAATGTTTTCAAGGCAGAGAAGGAATGGAAACTGGGGTTTGTCTCTGTGGGGCAGGCTCATGTTTTTTACATGGGTTCAAATAAACCTGACATGCTAACCCAGTGGAAAGTTTTATCACTGAAAACGAACAACAAAACCATTTTTTGACATTTGCTCACATCTGGCAACAAAATACGGAGGGAAGTGGACTGATGGCAGGGGGTCTGGGTTGAATGCGGGTTCTGCTTCTCACCAGCTGTGTGACCTTGGGCAAGTTTCTTCATTCATTCAACAAATAAATACTCATGGGGTGTGCTAGGCAACGTCCAGGATATTAGGGAGTCCATGAAGAGCAAAAACAAACTGTTCTTGCTTTGAGGGGCTAGTGAGGGGAAGAGAGATTGATCAGATAATCACAGAGATACATGTACACACCGTGATAGATGCTCTGAGACCAAGCTGATATGAAAGCAATAAACAAGTGAACTGGGCCAGGTGTCCAAGATTTGAACCAAGCTCCCTGACGGGCTGTCTGCATTGAGATATAAGTAGATGCAGGTGTTAGCAAGCGAGTACGGAGTGGGGTGTAGAGATAGCATGCAGGCAAAAGGAAACAGCACAGGCAAAGGTCCTGGGGAGGAAGGGAGCCCAGGGTAACCCAGGAATTCTCAGAGTATTATTTACTCTTCTGTTTAGAAACAAAAGACTACACTACGTTTCAAGGGTATCCTAAAAATCAAAATACGGCCCGGGAAAGTGCCCCCCAGACATAACTTTTTTCCAGCCTTGGGAAAGCCACTCAGGGCTGTAGATTTCTTACCCCGGGGACAGAGGGGTGAGGGGGAAAGGGTGCCGTTCCCAGAAGTGATCACTTCATGCTGCCCCTTTATTTGTATTCGGGTGATGTGTCTTTGGGGAATCATTTCTTGGGGCTTTGTTTGCTTTCGTTTTCGAGAATTAGGAGTAAACTATGCAGGCTTCCTGCCATACCTCCTAGCTCAGTCATCCCCTGTGTCTGGGGACTCGCTCGACTCCTGGGGCTTTAGCTGCGCAACGCTGCCCTCTGCTGGCCGTTGCCGGAGGCCAGGGGGTGCCGGAGCAGGGCGGCGCGGGGCGCCACGCGAGTGGGCAGCCTTCATCCCAGCCTCTGCCCTCGGTTTTCCGGCGAAGAGGGGGCTTCCACTCACTCCGACGGCCCTCCACCTCCCTTCCCTCCTACTCCCGTCTTCCCTTCACCCGATCAGGCGGGTGTTTAAGCACTGCACGTTCGCGATCCTACTTGGATCCGCACAAAACCCTGGGGGTAATAGTCACGGCCATCCCCTTCGCGTAGGGTGGTCACGTGGCTTCGCCGAGATCGTGGACCCTGGTAGACGGGGCTGACTCGGGGGCCTGAGACCTGTGCACGCGGCCCCGCGCTCAGGTGAAAGCTCTGCTGTCGCCATCTTGAAATTCTTAACAGTGTTTGAACACAGGATCCTGCATTTTCTTTTTTCTTGTTTTTTTCTGAGTTGGAGTGTCACTCCGTCGCCCAGGCTGGAGTGCAGTGGCACGCTCACGGCCACCCCAGCGTCGACCTGCTGGGCTCCGGCGATCCTTCCGCCTCAGCCTTCCAAGTAGCCGGAACTACAGGGGTGTGCTACCACACCTGGCTAAGTTCTGATTTATTGTAGAGACGGGGTCTCGCCACGTTGCCGGGCTGGTCTCGTACCCCGGGCTCGGGCAATCCGCTCGCCTCGGCCTCCCAAAGTGCTGGGACTACAGGCCGAGCCACCGAGCCCGGCCAGCGTTTTCATTTTGCCCTGGGGTAGCCACGTGATGCTGCAGGGTCTGCTGTTGGAGCTGGGGTTCAAACCGGACCTGCTTCACTGCAAACCCAGAGCCCTATCGCCTCCTCCAGGGCTCTTTCTAGGATGCACATCTGGCGTCTCCCCTCGTGGCCTCCAAGATGGCTCTCCACTACCCAAGAAATAAAGCATCTTATTTCCCAACGCAGGGGTTCTCGACCCGGCTGTACACCCAGGGGAGGGAGGACTTTGGAAAAACACTGATGCTCTGGGCATGCAGCCCGGAATGCTGCGGGTGGGGCCGGAGTGTTGCCGTGTGTGAAGTTTTCCAGGTGATTCTAATTGGTGGCTAGACTGGCGCACCAGTGGTGTAGGGCCTGGTCACAGCTCCTTGCATTCAGTGGGTATTGAATATATGTTTTCAAACTATGGATTGACTGGAGGCTCACGCTGAGAGGTAAACTGAGCCGTGAACAAGAAGAGACTCGCCTCTGGGTTCCGAGTTTGTGTTAAACAAGGAGCTCAGAGTTGGTCGGGCGACAGCGGAAGCTCCCTGGGCTGGCTGGAGACGGGGTGTGGCTCAGAGTGGGAAGGTCTTGGAAACCAGGTGCCCGTTCCTGAACTGAATGTTTAGTCCTCGGTGAGCCTAAGTTCACGTTGCCTGCACACAGCACCTGATTCCCCTTAGGCAACCCTTCGGCCCCTTCCTCACTTCCCACGCTCGGATGCGAGCGTTCAACCCATCCCGGGTCTCAGCCGTGGGCATGGACCCAGGCCTGGTCAATCAGATTACTCCATCCCTCTGGGCTTCTCTGATTGGCTCAGAGATGGGCCCATGCCCCAAGCCAGACCAATGAGATGCAACCTCAGGATGTTTGTGGGAACTTTGGCCCAGAGAAGCGCTGGTTCTTGAGGGGCTGGTGCTTGAGAGGGTTGGATGCAATCCGAACTCCTGGTGCCATTTTACCATGGTGGCAAGGGCATCCCACAGGATGGCAGAGCTGATGGTGGCAGCCAATTCCTGATGAGTCTGTTCTGGATTCAGCAATGTCTGAATATACTCCCAAACTCCCACTGCTGGGTGTCAACAAATGTCCTGTCTTGCTTCAGTGAGTTGAGGTCGCTGCGTGAGTTGAGGTCACTTGAGCTGAAAGAAGGCTGATGATACAGGATGTAAATAACCTGACCAAAGTTCCCTGTCCCTTGGCCCCTGAATCACGCTACAGGAATGTGTGGAAAGCTGCATATTCCGTCTAGAGCGAGGGCTGCATTCAGGGGCAAATAGTATCCAAGTATCAGGTAGCAGGTGGCCTGCATGGAAGTCTGTCCTGTAGCCGAGCTGGCATCCTGGGAAATCTTTCTCCCGTCAGGGCAATTGCAGACCTGGGATAGCAACTCCTTAAGATCCTTTTTTTTCCCCCCTCTGACCACAGCGTTCCAGTCTATACAGCTACCCAATCATCCAATGTTAGCTGAGCACTTTGTGCTGGCACAGGATTTGCCAAGATGGTGTTCCCAGGTCAACCCGGAAAAGCCAGTGCAGCCATTAGACAATTTACAGAATCGTAGGTTGCAGGGTCTGGAAGCATTCTTTCCGTGTACTCAATGATTATTGTTTTACTTAAACAGTTGCAAGGATACTTAAACCTATTGCAGGTTTAAGTAAAAACAGAAGATAGGCAGCCAAATTTTACTACACTAGTCATGAGATGACACTGACAGAAAGAAATGTGCAATATATTTTTTAAAAATTTGAGCTGCTGGTATCACTGGGGAGAAAAATGCGCATTTTCACAAGGATTCTGAGGGCAGTGCTGGCCTCTTGAAGGGATTTGGATGTTGATAACAGAAGCTCTTTGAGGACAGTTTTCTTTGGAGATGTTGGCACATGTCAGTGGGTGCCTGGAACCTTCCTCTCCTGGCAGCCTCCTGCCGATTCGAGTCTGCTGGGTCCCCAGAGTTAGATGAGAAAAAAGGAACAGTCACGTGTTAGTAGTTTAATTTAGGTGGTGCGTGTACAGGTGTTCACTGTAAACTTTTAGCTTTGCTGTATGTTTGGGAATTTTCATTATAAAATGTTGGAGAAAATGAACACTTAATTCAAATTTATTTCCCTCTTTCTTTTGCAGTTTTCGGTTTTTCCTCAGCTTCTCTTTGATTACTAAAGTTGCCTGCTCCAGAGCAATTACTTTCTGCAAACAAGTTGTCAGAAGCCTCAAATGAATTTTGGACCTAATTTAATTCCCAATTTACTTGCTTATGAAAGAAATCTTAATTTCGCCACACCAAGCCGACCCTTGGTGTTTCAGTTATGATTTCTTTTAAGAAGCTGGCTATAAACTACCCAGCTAGACGGCATGAGAGAGTCTAAATGAATTAGTGAGGACTGGGGGACACAGGAATGTTTGGAGCTTGTGGGACACATGGCAGAACCCACACACAGATGGAAGGGGCCGAGAGGGGGCTGGCACACCAGGATAAAGGGTGAGCAAGGACAGTGTAGGTGACACAGGTGCAGGGAGAAGCCAGCTGTTCCAATTAGCAAGGATGGGGGGGGCCAATGTGAGCTTCTCTCTGTACCGAACATTGGGATTGGTGGCCCCAGGCATGGAAGTTGGGGAGACTGAGGCACAGTGTTGTGGGTTGAATTGTGCCCCCTCCAAAGATATGCTGACATCCTAACCCCCAGTATCTGTGAATATGACCTTATTTGGAAATAGGGTCTTTGCAGGTATACCAGGGGGCCATAAAATGCATACACATTTTAAGTATGATGTTTGCTAAAAAATGGCATTGGCCAGGAACGGTGGCTCATGAGGTGAGAGGACTGAGCTCAGGGGTTCAAGACCAGCCTGAGCAATTGGCAAGACCTTGTCTCTACAGAAAAAAATCAAAAACAAGAACAAAAAACAATTAGCAGGGTGTGGTAGTGTGCACCGGTAGTTCCAGCTACTTGGAAGACCACCCAAGCCCAGCAGGTCGAGGATCTAGTGACCATGAGCATGCCACTGCACTCCAACTTGGGCAACAGAGTGAGACTCCAACTCAAAAAAAAAAAAAAAAAGGTGTTAATCAAATGAATGCTAGTATCACTATGCAACAGGCAGGACAAAGAAAATGGCAGAAGCAAGTTTGAACGAGCATCACACTACACATTGCTACCATAATTCAATTAAACTTCAAAAAGTAATAATAATATAGTAATAACATCTCTTAAAATGCGTATGCTATTTTTTGGGCACCACCAGTAAAGAGGGAATTGTAATGGATGTGGGTGCCCTCATTTGACAACTGGGGTTCTTATACGAAAAGGTTACCTTAGATGCACACATGGAGAGAAGAGGGCCATGGGATGGCAGAGGTGGAGACAAGCAATGCAGCTGCAGGCCAGGGGACACCAAGGACCGCCAGGTGTCACCAGGGGCTGGGAGAGGCAGGAAGGATGCTCCCCTCAGCCCTCAGTGGGCACACAGTTCACCGACACCTTGGTTTTGGACCTCTGGCTTCCAGAACAGTAAATTTCTGCTGTTTTAAGGCCTCCAGTACGTGGGACTTTGTCAGACAGCCCCGGGACAGCCAAGAGCAATGGTGGAACCAGAGTGAGGTCTCTGGAGTCCTGCTGCATGGAGGACTGTCCCTCCAGTCTGGCTGTGGCTCTGCCCTCAATGTGTGATGCCCAGGATCCTCCTTGCTTGTGCTGCTGTGTCTTGAACCAAACAACCCTTGCGTGATTGTGGGGCAGAGTGCTGTGTCCATCACTCACACTTGAATCCTTCCTTCTGCAGTCACCCTAGAGAGATGCAATGGCTCTGGACCCCAGCTTAGGCTTGAGTCTGACAGAGTTAATGTTATTGATAAAGAACAAGAAAGCGCCCCGGAGGAGGGCCAGCCATGGAACCCATGCAGAGAGCTGGAGGGAGACTGCTGGCACAGTGCCCCTTGCCTTCCTGGGAGAAGCACGCCCTGGGCCAGATGAGTGTCAGGTTCATGCGGCAGCTGGTCCCTGCAGGGAAGGTGCGTGCACCTGGCTGGCCCTGGGAGCTCATGCCCCAAGTGCTTTCTGAGTGGAGTCCAGCTGCCCGAGTAGGTTGACTAGCCAAGGGAACGCCTTCAGAGTGGTCTTTCTCATGAAAATCAGTATGCTACCACTTCGAAGCTCAGTGAGTAAAAGGGCCACACTATGGAGCTCAGTGATGCCACCAGGCTCGGGCCAGACTCGGTGACCTGTTTGGGTAGGGAGGCAGCCAGGTGCCTTCCCTCCCTGAAACCATGTTATGGGCTCAGAGAAAACAAGTTGTTCCCTAGCTGGTTCTCCGCCAGACAGTGGCACCCCAAGGCCCTTAGCCAGGTGGGCATGTGACCAGTACCAGGGGACGTCTGTGGGGGGATTATGGGAAAGCTTGTGCCTGGGAGTGCAGTGGGGGGGGGGGGGGCAGGGGGCAAGAGAGAGAGAGAAAGAGAGAGAGATGCAGAGACAGTCAGAGACAGCGAGAGACAGACAGAGAGAGAGAGAGAGGCAGAGACAGAGAGAAAGACGGTGGGGGTTGGGAGGGAAGGAGGAGGAGAAGGGGGCAGAGAGAGACAGAGAAGGAATGAATGAGGCGATGCCCTCCCTCTGGCCCCCCTGCCTTGGAGGGGACCTGGGAGCTTCTTCCAAGTTGGGATGCTTTAGACAAGAGAGGCAGCAAGCCCCTGTCATGCAGGTATCCCTTTCTCCCACAGTGCCGTGGCCGGTAGGGGGGCATCATTCAATTGCAATGCACATTCCCAGGTCCCAGCTCTACCTTTCTGCCTTCCTACTCCACCGTTTCAACCTTACGGTTCAGAGTGGCTCTCAAGGCTTCTGTCAAGTGAGACACAGGGAGAAAAGGCGGCACCAGTCACATCTGTCCTTTCCCGGGGCCCTGCGGCAGGTTTCCCATGACATTGCATCCATGAGAACTGCATCAGACAGCCATGTTTTGCCACAAGGGGGCTGGAGAGGTGCCCCCAAGCAACCCTGCCTCTTGACCACGGGTGTGTCTGTCTCCTGGGGCTGCCGTAGTCAACTGCCACCATGTGGCGCTTCAAGCAATAGCAGTGTGTCCTCTCACAGTTCTGGAGGCAAAATCAAAGTGTCAGTGGGGATAGCTCCTCGTTCCAGGCTCTGAGGGAGAGACTCTCTTCCTGCCTCTCCCACTTCGGTGTTGCTGGCCATCCTTGATGTTCCGTGGCCTGGGGACACATTGCTCCATTCTTCTTCTCTGTCATCACATGGTCTTCTCCATGTCTCTCTACATCTCCTCTTCTCATAAGGACACTGGTCATTGGATGAGGGCTCATCGTCAACCAGCATGACCCCATCCTCACTTGATCACACCTGCAAAGGCCCTATTTCTAAGCAAGGCTATACCCATAGGTCCCAGGGTTAGGACTTCCACATGTGTTTTGGGTGAGAGGAGACTCCATCCAAGATGTCCAGGGAGGAGGGGTTTGGGGGGCAGGTGTTGTGTTGGTCCACAGAGGAGATGCTTGGAGATACTGTTGCCCTGAGGGGCAAGCTCAGAGCCCCACAGAGCTGCCACCCTGCTGTGAGGACTGGGGAAAGGACAAGTCTGCACCCCCAGGACTGCCTCCTCTAGGCATCTTACTCATAAGATCACGCAGTCTCCTTGGGGTTTAAGCTGTTTTTAGTCATTGCTTGCAGGTGAAAGTGTGCTCACATTTTTATTACAGAAATAAAATATTTAATCTTACTTATAATATGAATATTTAGTATTATAAGTACGTGAACTCAGTGCCCTCATTTTGGACTGACACATTAAATGCTTTCCTTTCTACCTATACAAAAAAAGTTATGCATTCGTTACTTCCTCCAGGATCGACGATCCAAAAATAAATGAGAATCTTGTTCTTTTTTCAAATAGCAAATGTTATTGCTTTTTAAGTACATGGAACTTGCTTAAAACTATCCAAAACTTCTTTTAAACTGAAATTTTATAGCTATCTTTCTTATTATTAGTAAAATCTTATTTTCACAAGTTAAATTATAGTTAAATACATTTATGTATTACAGAACGTGGCAGCTTAAACTGCTGAGGGAATAGGAGAAAAAAAGTGTGTCCAGATTAGAAGAATGCACTTACATGAAAATAAAGATAAATGAACTAATAAATTACTAGTTTTTAATAAATAATCTCCTTATTGAATAGCTTATCCTTCTGGTAAAATATTTACCATGCTCTTTAAAACCTTTTTAATCAACTGAGACACTCAGGAAGCTTTAAATGATTGGATATCCTTTTGTGGCTTAAAAGTTGAAATGATGTTTTGCTGAACCACATTTTAATAAGAGGCAAATTGATTTAAAGTGATTTGAGTCTTCATGGAGTGAGGGCTCTTCACATTCAGCTCCTTGGGCTGGGGGGTGGACTCCTCGGTTCAGAAGGCTGAAAAGGTCACACTCGGTCCCCGAGCTTTGATGTTCTGGGTAATTAAGAATCAATTTCTTTTCAATTATCTTAGGACCAGCCCAGGCCTGGGTGACTCACAGCATGAGAGCATCGTCCGTGCTGTCTCATTTCTCTGCGTAGTGTTTTTGTGCACGGGGAATAGTGATATAAACTGGGAAATAATATACACTAATAATAAACTGGAGAATTTATTAAAAATATGGACCTTGGGCTGGGTGCGGTGGCTCACGTCTGTAATCCCAATGCTTTGGGAGTCCGAGGCAGGAGGACTGCTTGAGGCCAGGAGTTTGAGACCAGCCTCTGCCCCATATATTCTGAACCAGGAAAAATAAAAGAGGAGCCTGGGAAGCTGCATGTTAATCAGTGCCCCGGGGCCTCTTACCTTGAGGCAGCTCTGACCCCAAAGCCCTTATCAACTAAAGTGGAGGCTCCAAGGCCCCCGTTCTCACTCTGAATGGCCATCAAAATCCTCCAGAGGATGTGTGAAGACAGGCCGCTGGGCCCCACTCCCAGGGTCTCGGATGCAGGGCTAGCCAGGTCTGCCTTTCTAGGAGTTCCTGGTGGATGCTGGCACTCTCAATGGGGACTGGATTTTGAGGGCCACTTCCAGAAGGTCAGGGTCTCCGAGCAAGAACCTATCCACTCCACATCCACGTTATGTTTTGTTTAAATCCAAGACAAAACAAATACCTGCTGTCCTCAGACCAACATGTGGAAAACAAGTATCAGGAGGTACAGAAGCAGCAGCATCATCAGAGCTTTAGTGGTTGTGGACAGATGCTGCTGCATGCCTTTCAGAAGTGAGATCAGACATGGGGTGTTCTGAGAAGCTTTGAAGTCCAGGAGAGAACAGTTGCGTTGGTTCCAGGCAAGATAACACGTAACATCTCCATGGTGTTCAATACAGCATAAAAGCAGACAAACTACTGCATTGGCTTAGTTCTGTTCATTTCTAAGAATTCCCAACGAGTTTATCAGTTAGTGTTAGTACAAAATGAGATTCTCTAAGTTCTGAGCTTGCCAAGCAGTAACTTGTTGGAAGCATGGCTCACAAGTCTTGTCCAGAGTTGTTCTGGAATACAACTTAGCATGAATAAACTCAAGAAATTTCTGGCAGAGTTTATGGTGATGAACGCTTCTCAGCCAGTGCTTCCGGAAATAGTTACTGTGCCAGAAACCTTCTGTGGGGTCTGTTCTTCATGATGGGGAAGACAAAGTTGGGTCACAGGTCATTGTTAAGCCTTGCCTGAGCTTGAGAAAGTGAGTGACCCACAAAAAGAATTTTGGCAGGATTTCCTTTTGATGACGCTGGCAAAATTTACACTCCATTTAATCAACCTCTCGGACAATGGATTCTGATGGAAGGTCTGGCCTGGGTGATAGAGCTTCTAGACCCAGTGCTGACCTGTGGTAGCCATAAAGCTCTTTAAAATTCTGCTAGCAAGACAGCATTATTTTATTTTACATTTTTAGCTGGTCTCACTCTGTCATCCAGGCTGGAGTGCAGTGACACACTCATGGCCACTGCAATCTCCATCTGCTGGGTTCAGGTGATCCTTCTGCCTCAGCCTCTCTAGTAGCTGGGACTACAGGCGCACGCTACCATGCCTGGCTAATTTTTTGATTTACTGTAGACACAAGGGCTCGCCAAGTTGTCAGGGCTGGTCTCAAACCCCTGGGCTCAGGCAATCCTCTTGCCTCGGGCTTCCAAAGTGCTGGGATTATGGGTGTGAGTCACCACGCCCAGCTAAGACAGCATAATTTTGACAGATGGCTTTCAAAAGCTCCTTTCCCTTGAAGAATCTTAATTATGGTCCCAACCAACACAGGTTCATTGAGGAGCATTAGAGATGTCTGACTTTCAAGGGGAAAGGCTAACTTCTTTTTAGGACATTGCTTCACAGCATTTCCCACTTTGCAATCTCAGTACCAGACTAGCCTCAGGCTTCTGTTCCAGGAGGAATTTGGTCCAGTGCTTTTGCCTTAATATGATTTTGGAGCAGAATCAGTCAAATGGCCTTCCGTTTTCAGGAATGCATCATTATGAGAAACCATGTTATTTAAATTTCCAGAAATGACTCTTCGGATGAGTATCCACAGCTCATCAGAATGAACCTGGTTTCCTTCTGCGTGAAAGGCCTTTCATTTTCATATATTTAATATTTAACGCTTCTTTTTGGAGACACTGGGTTTTGATAACAACTTCTAAAGACCAAGATAAGAGGTAAAAAAGTTACTGCAATGGTTTAGAAATGGATTTTCTGAAGGCTGATTAGAGGAGGAGAATTCCAGCTGGAAAACTTTTTGATAATGTCAACAGCCTCTGAGTGTCTCTGAGGAGTTCATGAGATGATGCAGGTGGGTGCACCTAGTGTTGTACCTGGCGCAGGGCAGGCAGGCAAAATGTCAGGTAGGTCTGAAGCTGAATCTAGCTAACAAGTCCTCAACTGTCAGGGAATCAGACATCCTTTTATTCCAACAGTTGTGACACAATCAAGTTGTTGAAGCAGAGATGACACACACATTCAGTCGAATGTCAGGCAACGTGAGCCAAAGGTCCTTACTGTCCAAGTTGGAAGTGTCAGCTGGGTTAACAAAAGCTTGGTGCAATCCCATTGAGTTTGCTTGGTGAGTGACGTCATCAGATGATCAGTAGTAGACAGAGCTTTCTGAATGCAGTTTTCAACCTGACTGCATGCTCGAGCTTGAAACAAACAGTGCTGCCTGGGTCATCCATGGGTGTTCTGATGTGAAGGGTCTGGGTGGCGCCTGGTCATGCATGGGTTTTCAAAATGCTTCTCAGATGCTTCTAATGTGCCACCAGGGTTGACAGCCAGCTACTTCTTTATCTAACCATCTCCAGTATTGCCATATTTATGATCTAGAAGCTACATCTAAAAGGTCTGTAGCAAACACTGTAGCTAGACCACCCAATGGCCACTCCTGTTTCCTTTCTGATAGAACCTTGGTTTTGTTCTCTCCTCCGCTAGGGGCCCAGAAATTATTAGGAGAGGTCTCACAACAGGCCCAGGCTGTCTCATCTATGGGTCAAACTGGGATTCTCAGCCTTGGCACTATGGACACTTGGTGCTGGGCCATTCTTCGTGGCGAGGGCTGTCCTGTGCACTGGAGGATGTTTAAGCAGCACCTCTGGCCTCAACCTCAGATGCCAGTAACACTCCCAACCTGAGTTGTGACAACCGAAAGAGACCTATGGGGCTCAGCCCTTCACACAGGTGTTGACTTGCCTGAGCTAGCCATCCTCAGGACTTCCTGCCATGTGAAGTAGCACGTCCTGTTATCTGAAAGTTGGGGCTTCTGCTGTGGCAGCCAAATGCTTCCAAATGGCTGGGTCCCAAATCCAGACTACTCTCAATCATTGGGAAGCAATACCATTACATTTTGGAAGGTGGGCATCTGCTAGACCACTATGAATAATTGATCAAAACCTGTGTCCACACAGTAGGACACTATAAATACACAGCCAAGATGGTGGCCACCAAGCAGGGCAGCATCTACACCACGTGCATCTAGCGTATGTATGTGGTATAGACACACGCTTTGGTGACAATGGAGCCTGCTCAGAGAGAAAGCAACACATCTCATTGGCAGTCAGGGACCTGCAGAGGCAGATGCTGAATAGCCTCTAGATAGAAATCCAACCCTGGGCAGGTGTCCAGGGGCCTCCAGACACCTTAGAGCCTCAGGTTGATGGCAAGGCTTTGGGATTCTTTTTGTTGTTGTTGTTTAAACAGCCATCCTGTCTTGTAGAAACAAACTCCTTTCCTGTTTCTAGAGTGACTTGTAGGGTTGACAAGCGTAATGTTCCATCCCAATTTGTCTTGGTTTTGTTTTTGGGCAGTGACTCATCCCCTCCCGGCTTCATTTTCATTCACTGAAAAGGAGTTATAAAGTGGCTGTTAACTAGAATTTGATTTTAAATTTAAAATATTTTAAAATCCTTAAACTGGACACAGTGTGAGACTAAGATTGCAGGTGGTGGCTGCAGAAGAACATGTTAAGACTTGTGTGTTCATGGCTTTTTTTTTTTGAGTTGGAGTCTCACTCTGTCACCCAGACTGGAGTGCAGCGGCCGCTCCCGGCCACCGCAGCCTCGACCCACTGGGCTCCGGCGATCCTTCCGCCTCAGCCTTCCAAGTAGCTGGAACTACAGGAACACGCTACCACGCCCAGCTGATTTTTTGATTT
>CAUYQG010074806.1:0-46879 GCA_963574415.1 Tarsius wallacei | reverse complement strand
ACCAGAAGCTGGAAGAGGCAGCGAAGGATTTTCTCTTAGAGCCTTTGGAGGGAGCACGGCCTTGTCAACACCTTGATCTTTGGGCGTTCAGCCCCTAGAATGGAAAGAACACATTTCTGTTATCATAAGTCACCGTGTTTGTTGTCATTTTATGGCAGATGTGTAAAGAAAATTCACTGGTTTTCTTTTTTGGCTTGAAAACTTGGTTCTAAAACAATTCCCAAAGAGAGAGGACTTTCAGAACTCATCTGAGTCGTGTCAGTATTATTGAAATAAGTGTCTATTTTCCTCTGAAGCCGATTTAAGACCATTTCTCATCAACTTAGTCCTTCAGGGTCCAGCTAAGAAAGAGAAACCCCCTTGCGTATTTAGAGAGAGGGAGTTTACTGCAGGAACTGGTCATACCGGGGCTAGAGAAGCTGAGAACTCAAAGGAGAGAGAGAGCCCAAAGGTCAGCAGCAGCAGGAAGCCATGGGCAGCCCTGGGGAGGAGCCCAGGAGCCAAGATCATCTACAAGAGCTGGAACCATGGTGAGCTCAGGTCGGGGAGCAGGAGCTGAGGGAACACTACCCGGGGCAGGGAGGGGAGGGAGGGATACCCGGCCTCTGCCTTCTTCTACCATCCGGTCCCTCCCCAGCCAGCTGCTTCCGGTGGAGCTGCCTCCAGGGTGCAGAGCTGGGGAAGGGCATGGAGTGGACTGAGGGCAAAGCTGTCCAGGACCTGGGGCCTCTCATGAGAACACATTCTGGAAAGGCTGCTCCGGATGGTGGGATGCCCTTCTCCTATCTCCCAGAAGATTAGGCATCATTCCTCTCTTTTCCTTTTTCCTCCCTCCCTCTCTTCTTTCTTTCTTTTTTTTTTTTTTTTTTTTTGAGTCAGAGTCTCACTCTGTCACCCAGGCTGGAGTGCAGTGGCACAATCACAGCCCACCGCAGCCTTGACCTCCTGGGATCAGGTGATCCTTCCACCTTAGCCTCCTGAGTAGCTGGGACTACAGGCGCATGCCACCATGACTGGTTTATATTTTGATTTTTTTTTTTTTTGTAGAGACGAGGTATCACTATGTTGCCCAGGCTGGTCTCGAACTCCTGGACTCAAGCAGTCCTCTCGCTTTGTTCCCCCTCCCCCCACAACCTCCCAAAGGGCTGGGACTATAGGCATGAGCCACAGTGCCCAGTCATTCCTCTCTTTTTTATTTCCCTCTCTGTGGAAGACAGAATAATGGCTCCCCAAAGATAGACACGTCCTAGTCCCTGGAACCTGTGAATATATCACCTTCTTTGACAAAAGGGACTTTCCAGATGTGATTAAATTAAGAATTTTGAGATGAGGAGATTATTCCAGATTATCCAGGTAGGTCCAATATAATCACAAAGGGCCTTTTAAGAGGGAAGCAGGAGGGCCAGAGACCGAGCAGGACGGCTGCCACCGGAGCAGAGGCTGGAGAGAGGTGCTTTGAGGATGGAGGATGGGGCCAGAAGCCAAGGAATGCAGAGGGCCTCTAGAAGCTGGGAAAAGCAAGGACATGGAGTTTTCTCTGGATATTCCAGGAAGAAACACAGCCCTGCCGACTCCTCAGTGTTGGCCCAGAGAGATTGTAGACTCCTGGGGCTGCCAGAACTGTAAGAGGATACATTTATGTTGGTTTAAGCCAGTAAATTTGTGATAATTCCTTATAGCAGCAACAATAAAAAAAAAACCCTAATACACTTCCTACTTCAAACAGTAGAGGCCAGGCACGGGGCCTCACGCCTGCAATCCCACCATTTTGGGAGGCCGAGGCAGGAGGATCACTTGAGCTCAGAAGTTCCAGACCAACCTGGGCAACATAGCGAGACCTTGTCTCTACAAAAAGCTTAAAAATTAGCTGGGTGTAGTGGTGCACACCTGTAGTCCCAGCTACTCAGGAGACTGAGATGGAAGGATCATGTGAGCTCAGGAGGTCAAGACTGAGGAGAGCCATGATCATGCCACCTTACACCAGCCTGTGCGACAGAATGAGTCCCTGACTCAAACAAACAAACAAATAGGATAAATTATCCAACGTTATTATCTCCCCAGCTGACAACACTGTGCAAATGTCCTCCTTTTCCTTGTGCACTCATTCTTCCACGCGGCTCCCTACCACGAGAATGTGGGGCAAAGTCACGTGGCCCAGGCGATAACGGCTGTGACTTCAAGCCATCTGAAAAATTACAAGCCCGACTATTTGGTAGTAAATGCTGCTACAATTATTTTGCATAGAAGTTTGATTTACACCTGCAGGACGGTGTTTAATCCCGTCCTCACGTTCAACAGGTAATGCCATTGCGTTCTGACAAATGCCCTTCCCCAGCACTTAGGCATAATCGCTTTACCTTGGTAGTTGGTTGGCTTTGGTGATATTTATTAAAGCTATAAAATGTCATGCTATTACTCGAGTGTCTTCGTTAAATGAAGCAGGCTTGATTCAGATAAATTAAGTGGGAAAGGATATTTTGTGAAATAATAGCTCATGTGCTTGCGAGGGTTTTTACAATCTAATTAATGGCAGAGCACCGTGGCACCTATGTACTTTCTTCTCTCTCTCCCAGGAGGAGGGAAAGAGAAAGAGGAAAGAAAAAAAGAACAACAGAAGTGGGGAGCCAGAATCTTTTCACATCAAGGTATAACAGACTAACCATAACAGTAACAATAAGAATATAGTCATGTAAATTTTTTTTTGAAAGTAGGATTTATCGAGAGGACGGAAAAGCTCCCAGAGCAGGAGAGGAACTGAGGGGGTTGCCCTAAGCATGTAACTTAACTACATAGAATCTATGTTAAGAGAGTGATTTTGCACACCTCTTTCTTTCTTTTTTTTCTTTGTTTCTCTTGAGTCGGGGTCTCACTCTGTCACCCAGGCTGGAGTGCAGCAGTACGATCATGGCTCACCATAGCCTCGACCACCCGGGTGATCCTTCCGTCTCAGCCTCCCGAGTAGCTGGGACTATAGGTGCACACCACCACGCCTGGCTAATTTTTTTTTATTTTTTGTAAGATGAGGGCTCACTCCGTTGCCTGGGCTGGTCTTAGGCTCCTAGGCTCAAGCAGTCCTCCCGCCTCAGCCTCTCAAAGTGCCACTGATGTGTGTCAACTGAAGCAGGTGAGTGCTGGTAAGTCACGTGTATACAGGTGGTAAGCATTGGAGCTAGAGCCCTTAAATCCAAGATTTTAAGTATTGTATTCAGTTGCTGTTTTCCCCAGCTTGACTGTCTGTCATTTGGATGCTGGAGAACATCTCAACTCAATAACAATTTATACACAGTAGGCATTTGTTAAATATTTACCACATTCATATTTGAGTCAAGGAATGAGATCTGTCCGCCCATCCACTGCACACCTCAGGCAAGTACCCTGCTCATTCTTTGCCTGAGCAATGTGCCATGAAAAGACAAAACAGCTTCTGGTTTGGAAAAGTGTGAAGGGCTTGAGGCAGAGCACTGTGGCTTACACCAGTAATCTGAGCACTTTAGGAGGCTGAGGCGGGAGGATTGCTGGAGCCCAGGAGTTTGAGACCAGCCTGGGCAACACAGTGAGACCTTGTCTTCACACACACACACACACACACACACAAATTAACCAGGCATGGTGGTGCACGGCAGTTGTCCCGGCGACTCAGGAGGCTGAGGCAGGAGGATTGCTTGAACTCAGGAGTTCGAGGCTGTGGTGAGCCATGATCATGCCACTGCACTCCAACCTGGGCAACAGAGTGAGACCCCCAACTCAAAAAAAAAAAAAAAAAAAAGGAAAGAAAGAAAAGAAGAGTGAATGGCTTGAGCTTCTTTATTCATTCATTCAGTCCTTCTTTGAAAAGACATCACTGAGGACGTACCATGAACCAAGTCCTGCGCTGATCAGTGGGAGACATGGGTAAAACACAATTGTTCCTATTAGGGATATTCAGTGACTTCTCTATAGATAGGGCCAGGAACCTCAGCCCACCCAGAGAGCTTGGGGAACACCCTAGACCCACAAATTCTAGGCCTAAAAGGGACCTTGCAGGGCACCTTCATGTTTAGGAGGAAACAACTGACCAGCTGGACTATAATTAAGAATCTGATAGGTCTGAGTTCAAGTTCTGGCTCTGTTACTTACCAGCTAGACCTCATTTGCTTCATGTGCTCACTTGGGGACAATATGAGTACCTACCCTAGAGGACTGAGGTGAAGTTTAAATGAGGTGATTAACTCCGGATCTGTCCACAGTCAGCACTCAAGAAGTAGTTAAACTCTAGGTCACTGTCTCTACCATGCTTTTGGTCCAAATGCACTCCATTCCGCCATCACTGTATTGAATGTTTAATGTTTGTGCATCATACCTACTTATCTCTGTTGTAGGTGCTTTCAAGTTTGATGAATATGTTGATGAGACTGAATACCTTTGTGATTTTTTCTTAAATCGGTGTCTCACTCTCACCAGGGCTGGAGTGCAGTGCCACAATCAAAGCTCACTGCAGCCTCAACTTCCTGGGCTCAAGTGATCATTCTACTTCAACCTCCCAAGTAGCCGGGACCACAGGCACACACCACCATGCCTGGCTAATGTTTTAAATTTTTTGTAGAGACGAAGTCTCTCTATGTTGCCCAGGCTGGTCTTGAACTCCCAGACTCAAGCAATCCTCTAGCCTTGACCTCTCAAAGTGCTGGGATTACAGGTGTGAGCCACCATACCTGGCCTGTAACTATTTAAAATACAGATTCCAGCCCACAACGTTCCTGGTTGCATGACTAGTCCAAGCCTTATCATGTTTTACCAGGCCCCTTCTGTAGCCGTCTCCTCCAGCTCCCCTTTTTGTTTGCTAGAGTCTATCCTCTACACCAGGGGTCCCCAGTCCCTGGACCATATGCTCGCACTAGTCCGTGGCCTGTTAGAAACCAGGCTGCACAGCAAGAGGTGAGCAGTGGGCAAGTGAGCAAAGTTTCATCTGTATTTACAGCTGCTCCTCATCACTTGCATTACTGCCTGAGCTCTGCCTCCCGTCAGATCAACAGCCGCATTCAGTTCTCATAGGAGCACAGACCCTATTGTGAACTGTGCATGCGAAGGATCTAGGTTGCACGCTCCTTATGAGAATCTGATGCCTGATGATCTGAGGTGGAGCTGAGGCAGTGATGCTAGTGCTGTCTCCCATCATGCCCAATGGGACCATCTACTTGCAGGAAAACAAGCTCAGGGCTCCCACAGATTCTGCATTATGGTGAGTTGTATGATGATTTCATTATACATGACAATGTAATAATACTAATGCACTTGAATCATCCCGAAACCAGCCCCCTCACCTGGGTTGTGGAGAAATTGTCTTCCACGAAACCGGTCCCTGACGCCAGAAAGGTTAGAAACCACTGCTCTACACAGCATGTCCTTTGGAAACAGGATGGCCCATCTCACCCCCCTACGGCTGCCTTCCAGTGCCTTCCCACTGCATTTAAATTGAAACCCAAACTTCTTACCATGGGCTGCGAGGCCCCTGTTGACTTCTCTGATGTCCAGCCTGCCGGTTTCCTCTCAGATCTCTCTAATCTGGACACCTTGGCCTCCTTTCTGCTCCTTGAACACACCAAGCCCTTTCCTGCCTCAAGGCCTTTCTGCCTTCTGTCCTCTCTGTGCAGAATGACCTTCCCAACCTTCCCTTGATGTGTCCTGCCTTACTAAATGCCACCTCCTCTCCTCGAAGACAGCGCTCCCTTCCTCCTCCCTAAGCCCTTGTCCTGTGGCATCTCCTCCATGGCATTCCTTACCATGACTTTACCTGTTATTGTCAACTGCCACACTGAAAGGGAAATTCCATGAGCGCTGACTGCCTCATTCACCACTGCATTCCTGAGGTCTAGAATAGAGCCTGGCACACAGTAGGTGCTCAATAAATATCCGTTGAATTAATGAACGGGTGAATCCCACACAACAGTGGTTTTCCAATTTGAGGTCTGAGAAAACATACTTCCGTAATTTAATGGTGTTATCAATGGCTAATTTTTAAAATTGTATGTGCTTGAGTTGTGATTGTTACAGCCTGGCTGGGTTCTTATCCCCACTGCCCAGGAAAGAACCAATGTACTGAGACAGCAGTGTCACAAGAGGGAGTTTTAATATTGCACAGCAGCTGAGCAAGGAAGGTGGGCTATATTTCTCAAATCTGCCTCCCTGAGAATTTTAGGCTAGGGCTTTTAAAGAAATAACTTGGTGGGCAGGGGGCTAGTTTGGGGATGAAGTCATGGGGGTATTGAAACAATCTTCAAGCACAGAACCAGTTTCTGGGAGTGGGGGCGGGGGTGGGAGTGGTCACAGGACCAGTCGAGTCAGCTTTTTGGTGTGTGTCCCCGGTCCAGGTGGGGTTACAGGTCCCATAGAGTCCAAAGTCTGAAAAATATCTCCAACACCATTCTTACGTTTTACAACAGAGAGGCTGTCTATAAAGCAATTTCTCGAGCATTGGCTACGGACCCCTGGGCAGTAAGCCATTATAGAGACAGCTTAGTAGGAAGTTATGTGGGAGGTGGGATCTGGAATTAAAGCTGCTCACACCCTTTGGCTGACCAAACTCCTGGATGCCATCAAGGAGATCTGTGTGACTTTAGTCTCATTATTTAAGGGAAATATGTTTATCAATCTTGCGTCAGTTTCCCCCTCCCCAGGGGTCAGGACTCGAAGAACATCAGCTGCTCTCTATTGACGTGGCTATGTGCAAACAGTCACGTAAGAAGGAGAGCAAACTTAGAAACAACAGATTTGTTCCTTTCGAACCATAGCTGCAACTTTGCAGGGTTCTGGTCTCTTCCACCGCTTTTACCCTGTGGCCCTCTCTTAATTGTATACAGGCAGTTTCATGACTGTGTATCAACAACCGACAGTTAAAAGACAATTACTGTCCCCCCCCCCGGTAGACCTGTGGCCTCATTGGACAGATTAGCAAGAAAACATCATGGTCATGCCCCATGCTCCCAACATGCCAGTGAGGGATAAAAGTGTCCTTGATCCTGTGGGAAGTTCGGGCAGTTAGAGAAAACCAAGAAGAATGCCAGTGTCAAGGAAATTAAATCTCAAGCCAGAAAGGCTGAAAGGGCAGGTTGGACAGCTTTATAAAGAGGCACAGTGTGTGTCATATTCAACATGCACAAGGATGTGACTCATCCATCTTTAAATCTGTCCTGGTGTTTTTTGGACACTTGAAGAAGGTGACTTGGAAGTAAAAAAGTCCATGCAGCAGTGGCTGGTTTTGGAAACAGGCACATCTGGAACTTTTTTTTTTTTTTTTTTAGTCAGGGTCTCATTTTGTCACCCAAGCTGAACTGCAGTGGCACGATCGTGGCTCACCACATCCTCAGACTCATGGGCTGAAGGGATCCTCCAGTCTTAGCCTCCCGAATAGTTGGGACTATAGGCACATGCCACCACACCTGGCTAATTTTTTAATTTTGTTTTTTTTTTGTAGAGACGAAGTCTCAGTATGTTGCCCAAGCTGGTCTCGAACTCCTGGGCTCAGGTAATCCTCCCATTTGGCCTCGAAAAGTGCTAGGATTACAGGTATGAGCCACCATACCTGGTTGCACCTGGAACTTTGATTCAGTTACTGATGTGGAAAGAATACAAGATGATACAGAGCACTCATTTTCAATGCAAAAACCAGTTATAAGGGGGGTGAAAAATCCTTGTTTTATTCATAAAGCACAGATATACAGACACATTTCATGGGGGGGGAGTGGTCAATTAGGAAAAAAAATCTAAATGATATCTCTAATTTACCTAATAACCCCATGAGGTTAGGACTATTTCCATCACTTTATAGATGAGGAGACTGATTCTTAGGTAGAGTAAATGGTACACTGAAATTCACCCAACTATAAATTGGGGAGCAGGGACTGTAAACTCCAAAGTACCATATTGTTCCAAAAAATATTTTTTTCATAAAAACCCTAGAAGGCAGCTGGGCACAGTGGCTCATGCCTATAATCCCAGTACTTTGGGAGGCCGAGGCGGGAGAATTGCTTGAGCCCAGGAGTTTGAAACTAGCCTAAGCAACATAGTGAGACCTTGTCTCTACAAAAAATCCAAAAATGAGCCAGGCATGGTGGTGTACGCCTGTAACCCTAGCTACTTAGGAGGCTGAGGTGGAAGGATCACTTGAGCCCAGGAGTCTGAGGCTACAGTGAACCGTGATCACGCCACTGCACTCTAGCCTGGGTGACAGTGAGACCCTGATTCAAAAAAACAAAAATGAGCAAAACTTCAGAAGGTGCTTAGGCTCATTTAGTGCTGCTGGAATATCTCGTTAGCAGAATATTGAGCAACACAGGGGGCTGAGAATCCTTCCAACTTGCTATCAGGAGACTTTCCGACATCCCAAGGCTCCAAAGCCCCCCACTGGGGACCTGTTTGTAAACACACCTGAGACCTCCCATGTATGCCATCAGTGCTCATGTGTCTTCATATAATGACATGAGGTGCTGAGGTCTGGAGAAGTAAGACTGACATACCAAAACACTCGGGAGATTTCAAGGCAAACAAGGAAGCAATGCAAAGAGAATAAAAACCATGAGGCTTCCTAATGCAGGTCTCTGGCCCACGAAGGACAGCAAGTCCCAGCTCTGTCCCTATGTGCTATATGATCTGCACAAGTTACTTGACATCTTGGAGCCTCAGTTTCCTCCTGGGTGAGAGGGGTATGAGGACTAGCAAGATATTCTATGAGAATGGTCCTTGCAGCCTCCGCCAGAGAAGATGCTGGGGACTCCATGCCTGTCCTGCCATCCCCTGAGATAACAGCTTCCCAGGAGTTCTCCCACTTCATTCTGATGTTTGCTATACCCCCAATATACTACTGGGTTGGTGGACAAGCCCCACCGAGCTCCAATGTACGTTTTCAGATGATCTGTCTCCTGGCCATCTGCAGTCACATGGTGACGGATTGGGTGAAGAAGAAATCCAGGGAGAATGGTAAGACTGCGCAAAACATTGAACTACGTCCAACCCTTGGAAATACTTAACTGGTCCGTGTACACACAGTTGACACTTTAAAAAAATTACAATTGACCTTTTAAAAATTATGATTATAGTTTTTAGTGATTCTTCCCTACTCATTCAAGCCCTTCTCCAAAGAGCCTTCACCCAGCTATGCTTTTTAGCCGAGTTCTTTATACTCCAGTTACTTGAATGTAATTCAGTTCCAGTTTTCAACACCCAGGAAGTACAAAAAACAAACGAATAAAAAAAACCCCGGCCCTTACTCACGTCGAGGTTTTTGGGGGTTGTCATTCTCTAGTCCGATATGCTGTTTTCTCACCTCTACCTTTGCCTAGTTCTGATGTGTCCTGTGCGTAGGAGGCAGAGGGGGAAGGTACAAATGAGAGGGAGGCGAATCCCACTGTCGCCACGTCCTGGCTGGGAGAGCTTCGAGACTTCCTGTAAGTGCTCCGAGCATCCGTGTCCTTATGTGGGGGACAGGAATAGTGACTCCTGATGCGAGAAGTAAATAAGATCTTGTTTACGGTCACAGTCAGCAGCCTTAGTAGCAAGTGGCAGGATACTCGGCTAAAGTGGGAAAAACAACAAAATAGAATTTATTGGTTCATGGAGCACACATAATCCAGGATTATATAACGCTGGGGTGTCCACAGATAATGTCAGGGAAGGACCCCCTCACACACAAAAAGGAACAGAAAGGGGGGTGGTGACTGGCCTGGGGTATGTGAGGCTAGCCCCTTTCTACAGATTCCTTCAGGACTGAAGTCTCACTGGGTGTCTACCCTCTGTGAATGTCAAGGGATAATGGTATTCAATTCAGTTACCGGAAAAGTGTGTTTGGAAAAAACTTGGATATGTGATTCTACTTTTTCAACTGGAAATACAGATAAAGTATTTGTGATAACATTTGAGTGTGTTATATGTATAAACTACTGTAAGTACAAAATGTACCACCGAATGAGGGAGACCACCCAGAACCTGGAATTATCTTTTTTTTTTTGGAGGGAGGGCCCCTTGTAGTACAGGCTTCCCCTGCTAGGTAAGTGTTCTAGGAACCCATCGGCATTGGTGTGCTAGCAAGGATTGTTGTGAGAGGCTGTGTTGGCTTCAGTGAAACTTTTTTTTTGGAGATTCTTTCAGCACATTTGCCCATTTCATGATGGGTGGTTTATAAGTGCACCTGCCCACCGCCATGAGTAGTCAACAGTTTTTGAGCAAAAACAGCATGATGCCCATGCCCCACCCTCCCTATTCACCCGGTCTCACTCTGGACAACTTATTGTTGTTTCCCAGATGAAAAAAGTCCTCAAAGGGAAACGTTTTGCTGATGTGGAAGAGGTGAAATAAAAAATGTCAGAAGCACCAAAAGACATCAAAATTGAGGAGTTCAAAAACTGTTTTGAGCAGTGGAAAAAGCATCTTGATAGGTGTACTGCATCAGATGGAGAGTACTTTGAAGATGACTGAGGTTTAAACCTGTAAGAATAAACATTTAATGTTTTATAAATAAATTCCAGGGTTTTGGGGGCCCCTCCTCAAATACTGCATTATAAGTATAAACTTTACTCTTGTATTTCAAAGATTTAGCATGAACAAAAGTAAACTATCTCAATTTTTTATATTGGTAACAGAATGAAATGATAGTATTTTGAATATATTGGTGTTACAGGTTGAATTTTGTTACCCCCAAATTCACATGTTGAAGTCCTAACCCCCAGTATGTCGGACTGGGACTGTATTTGGAAATAGAGTCACTGAAGATGTAAGTCATTAAGATGAAGTCACACTGAAGCAGGATGGGCTTCCAAGCCAGTAGGACTTGTGCCCTTAGTGAAGAATTTCCATGCTGGATGATGGTTCACACCTGTAATCCTAGCACTTTGGGAGGTCGAGGCGGGAGGATCGCTTGAGCCTAGGAATTTGAGACCAGCCTAGGCAACATAGCAAGACCTCATCTCTACAGAAAATAATAACAATAAAAAATTAGTCAGTTACGGTGATGCATGCCTGTAGTCCCTGTTACTTGGGAAGCTGAGGCAGAAGAATCGCCTGAGTCCAGGAGGTCAAGGCTGCAGCAAGCGGTGATCATGCCACTGCACTCCAGACTGGGTGTCAGAGGGAGACCAAGACAAAAAAAACAAAAACAATATCCAGTGAAGAGAAAGAGACACACATTGAGGGAAGACTATGAGAAGACAAGCACCACATACAAGACAAGGAACGCTGAAGGTTGCCAACAAACTATTAGATGTCAAGGGAGAGGCATGGAACAGACTCACAGCCCCAGAAGGAAACAGCCCGGCCAAACCCTCCATCTTGGCCTTCCAGGCTGTAGGACGAGACATTTCTGTTGTTTAAGCCACTCATGAGAGCCTTAGCAAACAAATACATTTGGGTTAAAGAAAATGTATTAAGTTAATTTCAGCTTTTTTAACTTTGGAAAACATGGTTAGTGAAAGATTTAAAATAACATACATCGCTTGCACTTTATTTCTATTCGACAGCACCTTTCTAGAGAAAAAGTTACCGATACTATAAGCCCCTAGGACAGGGAGACCCGACCTGCTCAGGGAGTTCTAAAAGAGCTTCCCTGAGGAAGTGATGTTTAGACCGAGATCTGGAGATTCATTAGGGCTTAAGTGATGGAGTGGGACGAGTGGGATGTGGAAGGGCAGAGAGAAGGATCTGCACAAACACCCAGGCAGGAAAAAAACAGGTTCATGTCTCAACCACCCCCTCCACTCTCCCCCCACCCCCCCGCCTCCACCCCAGCAGCACGCTGAAAGTTGTCCAAACGAGCCATTCCTCTGGCCAGAGTCATCTAACTCTTTGGGGGGCGGGAGGGGGGAGGGGGGGAGAGAAGAGCAAGGCAAACCACTCCTTGCAATCCCACCCCTGGCCGCTGGGGGGCGCCATAGTACAAAACCATGGCATGGAACCATAAAGAAGAAAGCCGACAGCTGATGGGGAGCACCATGGATAATGGGAAGTCTGGAGTAAATCGCTCATCTAATTATTTACAGATGTAAATTTACAGATGTAAATAATTCAGCCACACCTGGAAGAGGGAATGAGCTTGTTACCAAATTGAACCATCTTGAGTTCCTAAAGATTTCCCCAGTCATCACTCAAAGGAAAGGAAAGCGCTCCAATGAGCTGGTGGGTGACTTTCATGGAGTTCTCAGGTCCGGCGACAGGGCCAGTTTTTACCGGTTATCAGAGACAATCCAGACAGTTCCACACTGACTCTCTCATCTTTGTTCCCAGGAGAGGACTCCATCCCCCCCAACACAGGTATGAACCCCAACACAGGTATGAACCCAACGCTCTGAGAACGCAGATGCCACTATGCTCAAGGAGATATGGAATGAAAGCAGAAAGAAGTAGCTTCATGTGTTTATTTCCAGGCTAAGCCCTGCTGCCTTGAATATATCTGGTTTCTTAACTTATGAGGAAATTTCCTCTACACTTGGAAATGGAAATGTAGCCTGTTAGCATTAGAACATCTCTGAGGCGATCTAATTTTGAATGCAGTCTAATTCCCCTCTACCTCCATGCTTCACTGAAAGTCTGAGCCAGTAAAAGTCTCTACAGTATGGCGTTTCTATTCATCCATCCGTCCGTCTGTCAGTCTGTCCATTCACATAACCATTTAGGGGGTCCAAAGAGTTTAAGGGGTTAAGGTCACAGAGACAATTAGTGATAGAGTCTATTCTTTTTGACCGAAGCCTCATTCCCTATGATGGAAGCAGAATTTAAGAAGCCAAACTTTGGCCAGGCACAGTGGCACATGCCTATAAATCCAGTACTTTGGGAGGCTGAGGCAGGAAGATCACTTGAGCCCAGGAGTTTGAGACCAGCCTGAGCAGCATAGTGAGAACACATCTCTTAAAAAAAATAAAAATGAGCTGGGCATAGTGGTGTGTGCCTGTATTCCCAGCTGCTAGAGAGGCTGAGGCAAGAGGATCACTTGAGCCTAGGAGGTCAAGACTGTAGTGAGCTATGATTGCACCACTGCACTCCAGCCTGGGTGACAAGGCAAAAGACAATCTCTAAAACATTAAAATAAAAAAGAAACCAGTCTTCACACCATGGCAGGAACAGCCTTGGCCTAGACCAGAGATCCGAATGAATCCAGGGGCCTAGAAGATCTTTGATCCTCCCTGGTTTCTCTTTGCATGACTTTTCCTCTTCGTCAGTGTTTATGCCAGGGGTCCAGATCCTAGTGCTGTCTAGGACACTCGCTCAGTCACACTATGGGAATGTTGGGATGATCACAGTTCCTTCCTTCATTCTTTGATGTATTTAGAATCATATGTGAGAGGCTATGATACACCAGGGCCTGGGTTAGGCCATGAGACAGTAACGATGACTCAGATAGATATCATGGTCTCTGGCCATGGGCTGCTTCAGTACCATATGGTTTCAAAGCCATCAATGCAGCCCCTCATTTTGCCATCGGAGATTTTCTAGGCCTTCGGGACTAAGCAGAGAACAAGAGAGGCAGGATCTCTGCCTCCATGGAGGTCCCATTCTGAGGAGGAAAATGAACATTAAGCAAATGTAGAAACAAGCAATATATACTATGTCAAGTAGTGGGAACTGCTTACAAAGCAAAGCTGCAAGCACAGACGGAGTGTGGTGGAGGTACCATTTTAGACTGGGTAGACGGGAGACTTTGGAAAAACAGGACCTTTGTGAAAAAGTCTGAATCAAGCAAGAGTGATTCGTTGCTGAGTAAGGGTGAGTCATGGGCTATTGTGCCTCCCAAGGGCGGAATTGCCAATGGAGAAATCTTGGGGAGTCTCAGCCCCTGCGGTGCCTGAGTAGGGTGTGGCTTATTGGCCAGGTGGGGGTCTTCCCAGCATCACTCTGTCTGCCCTCTTTGGCTAATGATCTCGTGTCTGAAGTTGCTCAATTTCCTTTTTGGCTGACGGCGGTGCAGCCAGGAGACTGTGGAGAGCCAGCTGGAACAGTCAAAGTCAGAGTGACAGGAAGGAGACACCACACATCCCTCCTACCTCCAGGGAGTCCCTTCATCCATTGAGAAGAGGGCAGTGTCATTTCCCAGAACTGCTTGATCAGAACCTAATTATCCCTGGAGCTATGATTTTGAGCAGTGGGATTCCTGTCATCTGGCACTAGGAAACGGGTCAGCTGCTGGGACAGAATGTACCACCTCTTTGTGCCTTACCAGGTATGCGCCTCAGGGCTGGTCCACTCAATTTGGGTACAGGACACTTGTACCATAGATGAAGAAACACATTGGTTCTTGGCACTTCATTAGAAAAGGAGTCATGGTGATCTGGTCCCACTATTTCCTCTCCCAAAGGCATCTGTCCTCACCAAGCCCAGTGGACACCTTGGAGTCCCCAACCTTCTCAGTTCTCAGCACTCAACAGTGCTGCAGGTTGTCTCCTTGTAACTCCGCCCTTTGCATCCAGGACAATGTGGATCTTCTTTCTGCTTCTACTTTCTGGCCATTCTTCCCAAGCCCCACAAACATCATAACTTGCAAAGCTCTGAAGTCACGAGAATCTGGTGCTCCCGTAGGAAACATTAGACCCAGAGACATTTGGTTGACAATCTGAAGCCCAACAGTTGATTCAGGGCAGAGCCTGACCCCGGGCTCTTCCTCTGCTCAGTGGTGCCTCCATCCTCTCTATTCTGCCCTTTGTCATTGTTGTCATCTTCTTCTTCTGCTCATCCTTCTCCTTGTCTTCCTCCTCTTTCTTCTTCAGTCAAGGTCTCCAGGCTGGAGTGTGTTGGCACAATCACAGCTCCCGCAGCCTTGACTTGCTGGGCTCAGGCAATCCTCCTGCCCTAGACTCCCAAGTAGCTGGGTCTATAGGTGCACACCACCATGCCCAGCTAATTTTTAAATTTCTTGTAGAGATGAAGTCTCACCATGTTGCCCAGGCTGGTCTCGAACTCCTGGGCTCAAGTAATCCTCCTGCCTCAGCCTCCCAAAGTGCTGGGATTACAGGCATGAGCCACCATGCCCAGCCTCTTTGCTTTCTTCTCCACCGGGTGTGGTCTCCTCTGCAGCTTCTTGAGTGGTGACCTTCAGCAAAGTTTCATCCCCAGCCCGATCTCTCCCAGTCAGGGCCTCCCTGCGACCATGACAGATCTGCCTCAGATCTCCAGCCTGTGAAAGGTCAGAGCCCTGTCCACAATTTCTGCAACTTCCCCAGTCTTGGGGCCTCAGGGTCCCTCTGCCTGGGCTTCTGTCTCAAGTCCACACAGTCTCTGGTTCACTCAGTGTGGGCTGTGACACGAAGCCTGCTTTGTTGACTTTTGAAAAACAAAGCAAAACAAAACCAAACCATGTGTTCAGAGCATGTGTGCTTTTGGTAGTTTTTCCGAAAACTAGGGAGTCACGAGGAAGGACTTGTAGCTAGCAGAGGCTTCCTCATCCCTCTCTGTCTCTGTCCTTCATCCTCTCTTCCTCGTTCTCCAGTCCGTTCTTGCCCCCAGCTCTTCTGCTACAAGATTAATTTAAGTCTCAGACTCACCTTATTCTTCCAAACTGACCACTGCTCTCCCTGTGTGAATAAACAAGTCTCCACCTCCCAACCTGGCATCTCTCTCTCAAATCCCTTTCTAGCCCCAGCCAATTTGTCTACATTTCAAATTCAGATTTCCAACTGGCTTCTGGGCATATCCATCTAGATGCTTCACAAGTGGCCCAGTGGTGACCCACCATCACCCTTTTCCTCCTCCAAAATCCCTCCTCCTCTCTGTCCTCATTCTTCTGTGTGCCCTCCCTGGCCAGGGGTGCTGTGGACCTCACATTCACTCATGTTAGCAGACAGTGTAGGACTGGGAATAGCCTTCTAAACAGCATCTGCCACTGCCTGTGCAATCTTAGGCAAATCACTTAACCTCTCTGAGCCCCACACTCTTTACCTATTATATATTGGGAATAACAACACCTCTCAGGCAGAACTGTTTCAAGTCTTAAGTAAGATAAACTTACATAAAGTGCGTGGCACATAACAGTCATCAGAAGAGTGTTCATTTTTATTCTTGCTTTCGTTATTAATCAATGGCTTTGTGTGTGGTGGTTCACACTTGTAATTGCAGTTACTCAGGAGGGTCTTTTGAGCCCAGGAGTTTGAGATCAGCCTGGAAAACATAGAAAGATCCCGTGTCAATTAAAAAAAAGAAAAAAGAGGCAATTAATCAGTGGCTTGCTCATTCCATTTCCTCCATGCAGAATGTTCCTCCTTGTGTCTGTGTCTGGCTCCTCCCCGTCCTTCCCGGCCCAGCTCCTGTGACAACAGTCCTGGGAAGCCACTCTGACCTTGCAGATTAGAAGAACTCACTCCCTCTTCTGTGCATTTTGGCCCTCTGTGTCATCGACTCCTGCGAAGCAGTGAATTTATAAGAAAAATATTGCCACTGATCATCTCTTGGGCTCAGAAAGACCTGAAGTTTTTCTGTTATAACTTTTAACTAGTTCCTCTCAGTTTTCATCAACTGATCGAGCCCCGAAGTCTTTCTTGCCATGGTCTCATGATTTCTTGCATTTGGTTTTAGTTACTCGTACACTGTATTTATCTGTTGCAGAAGAACAAGGCCTTCGTGGGCAGCCTCGGGAATTTTTGTGGCCGTAGTCCCTCATCCAGAATTTGCTATATACAAGCAGCTACATAGATACAGATTGAAAGTGCTCCATAGCTGTTTAGTGAATTAGCCAGTGAACTATGAAAGAATGGAATTCAATAAGCAGCAGTGATGAACTCCTGTGAAGCAGTGAATTTATGGGGAGAAATCCCTGCTATATTCCCCAGGGTCCAGAGAGGCCCAGTGATCTGTGACAGCTTTTACTAAGATGCCCTAAGTTCATGTCCACTGACCAAGCCCAAATGTCCTTCTTGCTATCTGTAGGAGACCCAGAGAATCACAACTCAGATTCCTCTTTGAGAAGGGACTGACTGCCCAGCGGCTGTCAGTGTGCTTGGCTCTCAGGTTCCAGCTATGAGTTCTTCCTGACCCTCCTCAGCTTACAAGCTCCAGCCACTTTGCTCAGGGAACCCCGGGAGTGACTGAACAAGGTGGTGGTCCAGAGGCCCAGCCACTTCTACAACTCCCTGTCTTCAGAGCTCCCTGCTGGGCTGGCAGAGGCTCTGTTCTGCGGTGCCTTCGGATGGCACCTCCTGCCTGGACCTGAATCTCTGCTTTTCCTCTTCTGTGTGTTACTCCCTAAGAAGCCTTTTGCACTCTCGACACCATCTCAGCCTCCGCTTCCCGAAGATCCCAAATGGCATGCCACTGCAGACCAGTGTCCCAAGAGAGCCTGGGAAGAGCCAGGAGGAAGACTGACCTCATTTTACGGGAGCAATGCACACCACGGCAGGTGGAGAAACACAGGACATTGAGCTGATCTGACAGCACCAATCTTGGGCATCCTGTGGCCATCAGAACCATTTTCCAGTGGCCTGCCCACATACCAGAAGGACACTAGGAAACCTTTCGTTTTTCTGGGGGATCCAACTGTAATGGCATTGTTCAAAATACAATACTGCATTGAAATCGATCAGAAAGAATGTTATTCTCATGGCAAACTTTCTGATTTCCCAAATGAGTCTAAAAACAAGACATTATTGATGAATCCTATTATTCCTCTCAGAGGATACAAGATAAAAATAAATAGTGCTGTCTTGGATTGTATGCCCCAGGGAGCTGCCATAGCTTGTGCCGGCATGGGGTGGGGTGGGCAGGAAGGCTGAGGCAGTGTTTCTAGCTAGCCCCTTGCTGGTGTGGAGGTTCCAGAATCATCCCTGATCTTCAAGGGTGACTACGTCTTTTCCTGTCTCTGCCCTTGTCAGTCTTCTGCAGCTCTCTCTCGGCTTTTGGGGATTCTTGCCTCAAGCCAGGTCTCATTTGGATCAAGGGGGAATTTGCAGAGGGCATCCATTCTCTGCTCTTTTCTCACTCAGCCGGTGCCTCTAGGACATTTGGACAGGTTCATCTTGGAGTTCATGTGTGTCTGAAGGTTATCAAGACCCATCTTCTGAGGGCTTAAAGAACAGTCCTATTGGACATTCATTGCTTTTGGACAATATTCCAACATCAAAGAGATGCCTTCAAGTAATTTTCAAATAAATGCCTTCAAGTAATTTAGGTAGAGGAAGGAATGGCAGGGCTTCTGTTTTGCAGAACCTTGTGGAAGGCATTGATACTTTCCCCCTCTTCCCAATACCCTCCAGCAGCACTGCTGATGGAGTACGACAACTCCATTCATGACAGTCTTTGACACTTTGACATTGGCTGCCTGATCTTGGGCAGGCCATGTAACCTACCCAAACCTCAGTTTCTTCCTTGAAAAACTCCTTCTGTTCCAGGGTTATGTGAGTTGTAGCTGAGATGATGGGGATGAAGAGACCTTGTAACCTACAAAACGATGGTATGAACATCAGATCATATCCTTGTACCTTTAGGAACTACTGAACTTCTCCTTATTGGGAAGGTAAATATCCCAACACAGGGATGCTTGAGACAGAAACTCTCCCACAACTTTATATATGACAGGAGGCAAGTTTCGTCTGACACAAGCTAAGACAGTCTGCTGAGGACAGACTTGGGATTTACAGCTGTCCTCTCCTTGAAATGACCGTTCCTGGGTGTCAGCATTTAGGCCAGTGGACACACCCCCTTGCCCTTTTTAAAATGATGGATCACCCACTCTCCCACTGAATTAGCAGTCTTCAGAAGCCACATAAATTCTAAGCTTCAGTGTCCTTGTAACAATTGAGAACAAGGAGTCATGAGGTTTGCTTATGGGATGGGAATTTCTTTCTGGGCAGTGGCGGGTCTGGTCTTGCCCTGGTGGGAGGAAAGTGGTGGGGGAGTGTGCTGGAGTCTCCACCTTCCTCCCCCTCGGCTGGGCTCCTGAGATCCTGCCCAGTTGCCTGGAGGCTGCTCATCCCAGTGTGCAAGAGGTCTACCTGGATTTGTTGCACTTGCAGGGCAGGCTGAAGGCAGCAGAAGTCGCCTGGTCCACCACTGCATTTCCAGAGTCTCACATGGTGCCTGGCATATGGGACACCCCAGAAATATTTGAGCAATTAAACTGAGTTTCCCAGCTTTCAGAGAGAGGCACGGATTCTGTCTCTTGGGGCTGTGGAAAGAAAGTATTAGAGAGGAACTAAGATGCTTCTGAGGTACTAGCAGGCTCTTTTGACATAGAAAAGTCATATTTCCTTGTTAAATTTTAAGTTTCTTGAGGACAATTGTCTATCTCTATCTCTGTCTCTACCTATACTTCTATTCTATTCCATCTGTTTATCAATCAATCGTCTATCTATCTATCCATCCAATCGTCTATCTGTCCATCCATCCATCTAACCATCTGTCCATTCATCCATCTACCCATCTATCATCTATGCTCTATTATCTATCTATCTACCTATCTATCTATCTATCCATCCATCCATCCATTCATATCTATGTCTATATTCATATCCATATCCAAATCCATATCCATTCCTATAGTGATGTGTGGCTCTCAATAACCAGGTAGAGACCAACTAGCTAACCAACAAATTAACTGACTTGTACTCATAAAGAATTTTCACATTCTTCAACTGATTTCATCCTTCGAGCATTCCAAGATGAAGTGCACTGTCTTCCCTTTGCAGTAGGGAAAATTGAGGCTTAGGGATAACTAAGAGAACTGGGATTCACCTCAGACCCTCCAACAGCACAGTTTGTGCTCCCCCACTGCACCGGCCTCTTTTAGTACCAGACTCTGATGAGCTCAGAAGAGGGAAGTGTGGGGTGGCTCTGAAGATGAGCTCTGCCCGCATTTCTTCCTAGCAACTTTTCCTGTAAGACTTGGGTGAAATGTAAAGAGGAGAGTCCCATCATCTACAGCAGCAGTGGAAACCTTCATTCATTTTCTGATTTCGGGGACTCTGTCTGAATTTCCCCGATGGGGTTTAGTTTACGTCTGAGAGCTATGTTCAAACAGAGATGTCCCTGGGAAGGGCAGTCCAATAACAAACAGGATTGGGATTAAATGTGGATGCATTTCAGATGCTTACCCTAGAACACATTTTGATTTGGGATGGGGTGGGTTGAACAGAGGGCATAAGGCCACAGGATAACACAGATGCTGTAGAACAGAAAAATTATATGCCCAAAATATATTTAATTTAGCCTCGATTAAAATTAAGTTGAGAGTAGAGGCCACAGTATTTAATAGCAAGAATCTTGAGAGGATACAAAGACCTTTAAAAATGCAAAGCATTAGATTAACCGTGGTTTATGGAGAAGATAAAAGCTTAGAGGATATTTACAGACCCATTGTTATAAATTTAAGTTAAACCTCTACTTATTTCATTGCTTGTTCTTCTAAAGTAGAATTTTGGCGAAGTCTGTTTGCTAAGAGGAGCAAAGAGATTTTCCATGCTGACTTGTAAACTTGAGACTGTGAAAGTTTGTTCTACAGTTTTTTCTATAGAAAACAGCCCCACTGTCCATGACCTCACAGATATACTTCCAATCTACTCAACCCAACTAAAAGATTGGGCATGGTCTCTTAGATCTAGGAACTTAGCTAAACTCTTAGATCTAGGAACTTAGCTAAAGGCATTCCATCTTGTAAACATAAATAAAGTGTCAACTAAATGGACTCATACCATAAAGCAACTCATATCATAAAGTGACTGGAACTGATTAACTTCTTTTAAACAAAGTGCAGACCTTCAGAATAAGCAGAAGAAAACAATGATAAAGAAAACAATGATAAAGATAAGTGCACATAGTAATGAAATAGAAAACCAAGGTACAATAGAGAATATCAACAAAGGCATACTTTGGTCTCTGGAGAAAACTAATAAGACAGCCAAAACTCTGGTTAGACTGATCAAGAAAGGAAGGCAAAGTAGTTTGGGGTGGGGGAGAAGAATTTCAAAATTTCCTTCACAAAGGGGAGGGAAGTGACATCACAAAACTGGAAAGAGAAGGAAAAGCACACAAAAAGGCAAAGCTGGGACTCTGACTTTTACGTTGTCTCTAATTTTCCTCTAGAAGTTGTTTATGTGGCCCCTGCTGGGAGTGGTGGCTGATTGGATGAATTAGGATTCGTTGAGCGACAAGAGACCAAAACCCAGATTCAGACTAGTTAGGCCAAGAAAGAAAAAAAAAAAGCATTTATTGTCTCAGTAACTTAGGGTTGAATGGGGTTGCTTAATTTGAGACCCAAACGCTGCCTTCTGGACCCTTCTCTCAGGTGGGTGCCTTTGTTTGAATACATGGCTTCTCAGGCACACGTGAACACAACATGTAGGCCAGTGGACAAGACAGACTGTTTCCAAATAGTTCAAGAAATAGTTCTGTTGAGAGGTTTTGTTAGCTCTGGTTGCTGCAGTCCGGTGGTGTGTTCATCAGTCACTGTGGCTGGGAGAATGGAATATTCTGGAATGCTCTAGTCTAAATGACATGGGCGACAGGAGAGGAAGGCACTCATCAAGTGAGCCACATGGATTGAACATCGAGGAGAAATGAGTTCCTCCAAAGCAAAACTGTGTCCTGTTCTCATAAGAAGGGGCAGCTGGTACTGGGTAACAAAAATCCCACAGGTGTCCATGACACTGGTGGTGGAGAGGAGGTAACAAAAACTACCAGAAGCCGGGCTCGGTGACTCAGCCTGTAATCCCGTGCTTTGGGAGGCTGAGGTGAGTGGATTGCCTGAGCCCACGGGCAACTTGGCGAGACCTCATCTCTGCAATAAATCAAAAAATTAGCCGGGCGTAGTGGCGTGCGCCTGTAGTTCCAGCTGCTTGGATGGCTGAGGCGGAAGGGTCACCGGAGCCCAGCAGGTTGAGGCTGCGGTGGCCGGGAGCGGCCACTGCACTCCAGTCTGGGTGACAGAGTGAGACTCCCACTCAAAAACAAAAAACAAAAAACTACCAGAAATCAAGACCAGGGTCCTGAGGGCCTTTGGGCAGATTTAGGAAACCGAGTAAGATATCCAGAGGCAGCTCTTCAAGAACACAGTGGAATTCAAGAGGCCAGTCAGGGACAGATAAAGAATGAGTTCCAGTCTTGCGACACTCACTGGGTTTATGAAAAAAGTCCATGATGGGAAGCCAGAAACGGCATCTACATTTAATCAGCAGCCAACCACAAGAGTGGCCGATTGGGGTGGTGTGGTCAAAGAGGGATTCGCAAACTCTTTGATTTAAAAAAATGGACAAGGCCTTTTTCTTTTTACCTCAAGGAATCCAATTTGTAGCCATTCAAGTGCCTGCCTTTGAGGTTTGGTTGAATAATTTTTCTTCAGTCATTACAGCAAGCATCAGAGTCAGAAATATTAGACTTTAGTGAGGGCTTTCCTAGGCTTCTAGATCTGGTGGGAAGACCAGGTCGGGGATGGGGATGGAGTCTGGTAGGAAAATGACAGGGGCCAAAGCGGGGTATTAGCGGCATGATGAGGTCTCTGTGGTTCTTACAAGATTCACAGTGTGGTTTAGGATTTGGAGATTACTTTTGGTCTAAAACTAGATCTCCCAACAGCAGCATTCCTAGATTCACATTCTTCTGTAAAATTTCTGTTGTCCCTTGCTGATTGCTCCTGAGAGATATCTTCTGTCGAATGTCTGTGTTCCTGAAATGTCACTCATTCATTCAAGCAGCCAACATTGCAGTGAGGGCTTACTGAGAGAGTATCGAGTTCTCACCTATAGTGTAAAGGTTTCCCATTGACCCACTCCCATCAGCCCCTTACCATCATGACTCGTCTTCTAGGTGACAACTCAACACCTGCATGTGGAATTCTTATGGACATTTCAAACTCAAAATCCCCAATGTTGTACCAAACTCTTGATACTTCTATTCCCGCCAAACCCTCTTCTCTCCTAGGCTTTCTCGATTTATTTAATTAATTTATTTATTTGAGTTGGAATCTCACTCTGTCACCCAGGCTGGCGTGCAGTGGCACACTCACAGCCACCCCAGCCTCGACCTGCTGGGCTCTGGCGATGCTTCCGCCTCAGTCTTCCAAGTAGCTGGAACTACAGGTTGGCGCCACCAGGCCCGGCTAATTTTTTGATTTATTGTAGAGACAAGGTCTCACCAAGTTGCCCGGGCTGGTCTCAAACCCCTGAGCTCAGGCAATCCTCTCGCCTCCGACTCCCAAAGTGCTAAGATTACAGGTGTGAACCACCACGCCCGGTGGCTTTCTCTTTTTAAAAAATAATGCCTCCACCCACCCACTGGCATCAAAGCCTGGGAGGCATTCTTGTCATTTCTTTTGCCTTCTCTCTTAAATCCAACCCAACAGCAGGTCTTGTTGATCCTTCCTTTAAGATACACCTTGAGTCCACATCTGCTCCTCTCTATCTTCCTGGCCACCCGTCAAGTCCCAGCTGCCACCATCTCTCACCAGGACTAGTTCAAGGGGACTTGTTCCCATTCTCTCCTCAGCAGTCTGAAATAGCTGCTCTGAAGTATACATTGATATCATGCTGCTTCTCTGATTACAGTCCTTCAGTGGCTTCCTCTGGCATTTAGAATGACATGTGGGCCCCCTTGCCTTGGCCTACAAGGCCCTGCACAGTTTAGCTCTTTCCTGCCTCTCAGACCTCATTTCATCTCTCCCTCTCCCTCATTCTCTACGCCTTGGCCACACTGGCCTTTATTTCCTACACGCACTCACCTCTTTTTGGCCCCAGTGCCTTTGCACATGCTGTGCCTTCTACCTGCCCCATCCCTCTCTTGGTCTCTGCCTCTGCCCTTAGCCTTCCTGCACTCCCCCACTCCTTTCAAAATGTTTAGCTAAGTTCTCAGATGGGCTTTTGCCACCTATGTTAGGTCTCTTCTCTTCCCTGCCTTCATAGGTGCTATCATAATTTGCAATTGCACATACATTTGTGCATTTTCTTCATTTATTTTTGAGTCAGGGTCTCCCTCTGTCACGCAGGCTGGAGTGCAGCAGTATGATCATGGCTTGCCACAGCCTCAATCTCCTGGGCTCAGGCAATCCTTCTGCCCCAGCTTCTTGAGTAGTGCCTACAGGCACGCATCACCACACTGGGATAATTTTTGTATTTTTTTGTAGAGATGAGGTCTCGTTATGTTGCCCGGGTTGGTCTTGAACTTCCAGACTCAAGCAATTCTCCTGCCTCAGCCTCCCAAAGTGCTGGGATTATGAGCGTGAGCCACCATGCCCGGATCATTTTCTTCATTTAATGTCTGCCTACAGTGAAGCTGGGGATCATGTCTGTCTTGTTCATTGCTTTATTACAGAAGTCAGCACATAGTAGGCTCTTAGTTAATATTGACTGAATGAACTGACAAGTGGTTGAATGCTAGGGGGCATGAATGAATGCTATTTTGAGCTGCCAACATGTGTAATCATATAACGTACAAGACCACTCCAGCCTGTGCCGTTTCGGCCACTGTAGGCGCGTGTGTTGTGCGTGTCGCGAAGACACAGCTTGAGTAAGCGTACATGTGAACGAGGACTTTTACATTTTCAAAAACTCTTGCTATTTCCTGAAACAGATTGTGTCTCTCTGATTGTCTATTAAACTTTTTTTTAAAACTGCTGAAGATCTTGGAATCAAACCAAAGTAATCTGCATTTCCATTTTTATATCTTAATTTATAAACTGCGCCTTATAATTTACAAGCTCTCACTTACTTAGTGTCTCTAACAGAGCTGAAACAAATACCAACTCTGCCAGCTACGCTATCAGAGTCTACTCCTGGCTCCGGGAACTTTTTTTTTTTTTTTTCAGGCTGTAGAGGATGGGCTGGGGCTAGCCCTAGCTTGGGAAAGGTGAGGCTGTCATAATGACGATGTGTCACGTTTATCTAGGAAAGAGAGAGGAAGCGCTCTGTGCCCCCATTTTACAGATGAGAAGATAGATAGAAGCTGGACGGAGTAGTGACAGAACCAAGAAGGTAGTCTGGTGAGTGGTGAAGCCTGGCCTGGAATTTGCTTCTCTGGGATTTCCCCATGCCAAGGGTCTTTCCAAGACACTGGGTCGGGCTCTCTCCACGTTAGCTCCAGTGACATTTTGCCCTGCATCCTTTACTGCAGGATACTTAGCAGCACCTTGACCTCTACCCATTCGATGAATAGCACCTATCTCATTGTGACAACCCCACATGTCTCCAGACATGGCCAAATGTCCCTGGACCGCCCTTGACTGGGAACCACTGTGCTAGACTGTGCCCCTGAACTTAATTAAACTGAGAGGCCAGGAAATCCCACTTCCCTCACAATCTTTTCTCTCTCACTTCTCTATGGTCCCAGGGTTTAGCAGAGACTCGCCCTGTCCACAAGGTCAAGGAGAGCTCTAGTCAAACACCCAGTGTCTACTGTGTGGCATTCAGAGATTTACATTTTGATTAGCTTTTTTGTTGGGGAGTCAGGGTCTCACTCTGTCACCCAGGCTGGAGTGCAGTGGCATGATCATGGCTCTGCACAGCCTACACCTCCTGGGCTCAAGAGATCCTCCTGTGTCAGCCTTCCAAGTAGCTGGGACTATAGGTGCACGCCACCATGCCTGGCTAATTTTTTTGATTTTTTGTAGAGATCGGGTCTTGCTATGTTGCCCTGGCTGGTCTCGAACTCCTGGGCTTAAGCAATCCTTCTGCCTCGGTCTCCCAAAGTGCGGGGATTACAGGTGTGAGCGACCACATCTGACCCAAATCCTTGACTATCTTTAATCTTTAATGGCGTATACATCAATCCCCTGTTTACAGGTGAGGAAATGGAGGCTTAGAGAGAAACAATTTGCTCATGATTATACAGCAGTACATGGCAGGCTGGGATACAAACCCCAAACTGTCTGGTCCTGGGGTCAGAGTTTAGTTAACCCGCCCTGCACCTGGATCTCACGAGCAGGTGAGAAATAGATTTTTTTTTTACTGGATCAGCAGGACGTCCCACCCACTCCGCTCCATAAAGCAGCAGCCCCTCCCTCTCAGGGCACACAGCGCACACATTCATGATTGTGGGTCTGGTGTCTGTCGCCCTCCCCAGACTGTGGTCTGTGTCCTCAGTCTCTAGCACTGGGCCCTGCCCAGTAAAGCATTTGTGATATACTTGCCCACACAGCAATGGGGGGGTGAGTTAGACATAGCGGCCAGGTGTGGAGTATGAGCCTCCTGGCTGTGTCCTGTGTGACTTTGGGCGATAGGAAAAAAAAAAAGTCTCTGAGCTCCATGATCCCATCCATAAAATGGGAAGACCCACTTCCCAGGGCAGATGTGTGAATTCAGCGTTGATAAAGGCAGACTGGCTTGCATCAAAGCTTGTGCTGGATCAGTGGTGACCAGGAGTTGCCTACAGCAAGTTCACTTTCAGATCCTGGGAGGCTTCTGGACAGTATGTGACCCCCCATGGAGCCTGTGGAATTTCCTTTAGGGTTACCCCACCAGTTAGACTTCCCTGCTATCACTGGAGAAGCGATAGTGTGGATGACTCCTATGACAGGAATCTTTCACATGGGGTATTGCCTTTTCTGGATATATCCTAATATATGAAATGGGTTTCCTCGGTTGTAGTCTGATAATGGAGTGCATGATCTCCCCATTGTTAGCCATTATTTTGGTTCTGCTTTGGTCATTTTCTTGGATTTCCCCAGCCACACACTACTTTGTGGTAAGGTTCCAGTTCTTCTTAATTTTTCTGAGTTGGTGGGGGGGGGGAGGCTCACTCTGTTGCCCATGCTGGAGTGCAGTGGCCAATCATGGTTCACTGCTGCCTCCAATTCCTGAGACTACAGGCGTCCGCCACCACGCCTGCCTAATTTTTTAACCTTTTTGTAGAGACGAGGTCTCCCTATGCTGCCCAGGCTAATCTTGAACTCCCAGGCTCCAGCAATCCTCCCACCTCGGCCTCCCAAAGTGCTTGGATTACAGATGTGAGCCACTGCGCCCGGCCTAGATTCTAGTTTATTGCACCAAATTTAAGGGGCAGAAGAGGGCTCAGGAGGGTCCAGCTACCCCTTCCCTCCCAGACTCCCATCCCCATCCTCTCACCACTGGACCACTAGCGAGTCACCAATGCTTTCTGGGTGTCAGGTTCCTCACCAGTTACTTTTTATTTTTTTATTATTTTTTTTGAGTTGGAGTCTCACTCTGTCGCCCAGACTAGAGTGCAGTGGCCGCTCCCGGCCACCGCAGCCTCGACCTGCTGGGCTCCGGCAATCCTTCCGCCTCAGCCTTCCGAGTAGTTATTAAGCATGCTAGCAGGCCCTACCTCAAAGGGTTAGGAGAAGATTAAATGCACAGTGCTGGAATGTATCACGCTCTCAATCTCTACCAACGGTTTTTACCCTCTGTCCTCTAGTTGGGGCGGCTGGGATGGCCAGTGAGCAGTTGAGTGAGGGGAAACTTTCGAGAACTTTCCAGCTCTTTAGCAGGCAGCAGGCAGGGCCCAGAGTAGGGGTGGCTCTCCCACGTTCCTTCCTCTTTCTGTAGGGAAGAGTGTCTGGCTTCGGCAACTCCAGGGTGCCGTGGGAACCGGAGCCAGACCCCCGCCCCACCAAAGTCACAGCAAAGTCATCCGGGCTGGCCCCGCGGGGGGCATGCACTTCACTGCATCTCTCCAAAAAGAATAAAGGCTGCTCAGAAGTCTGTCCTCTTCAAAAGCACCGGGACAGTCTCCCTCCCAGCCATCAAGCCCGATCCCCCTGCCCCCGCTCTATCGATGGACTGCCCGATGGATTTGCCTCAAAGGAGCCCGGAGGGACCGGAGGGACCGCAGGCTCGAGTCCTCCCCAGCTCGGCCGGGCCTCCGAGGGGGTCCCCGCCCAGGCCGCCCCTCCCCCAAGGTCACCCAACTTTTCCCCACGTCCCGGCCCCCGGGCGGCGCCGGGGTGGGGGGGCGCGGGGCGGGCCCCGCCGGGCAGTATCCATTGGCCGGGGCCGGGCTGCGGGCGCGGGTGCTGATGTCAGGCGGGCGCGGGTGCGGCGGGCGCAGCGGCGGCGGCCGCCCAGCAGCCCGGGCTCGGGTGGGGGGGCGCCGAGTGGGGGTGGCGGCCAGCATGCTGCTCGGCTGCGGCTCGGCCTCCCACACCCGCGGCGCCCTCGTCCTCGCCAGCGGCGGCGGCGGCGGAGCAGCGAGCAGCGCCCGCGTCTGCAGCGGCGCCGGGTCCGAGCGCGCGGCGCGGCAGCGGCGGCAGGGACCGGGGCGCGGGCGGGGACCGGGGGCCCGGCATGGCGCTGCGGAGGGGCGGCGGCGGGGCGCCGGGGCTGCCGCTGCTGCTGCTGCTGGGCGCCGCGTGCCTGATCCCGCCGAGCGCGCAGGTGAGGCGGCTGGCGCGCTGCCCCGCCACTTGCAGCTGCACCAAGGAGTCCATCATCTGCGTGGGCTCCTCCTGGGTGCCCAGGATCGTGCCGGGCGACATCAGCTCCCTGTGAGTGGGACCCCCGGCCCCCGCCCCGCGCCCGCCGCCGCCGCCCCGGAGTTGCCTCTGGCGCTGGGGCGGCGCGACCCTGACCCAGTCCCCGGCCCGGCTCTCCGCGTCGGTGGGGCGCGCTACGGGACGTGGGTGCAGCGGCGACCCCGGGGAGGGCGGAGAGATCCCGGGCCCCGGCGTCCGGGCGCGCAGACGAGCCCCTGGGGCGGCGTTTCTCAGAGTGTGGCCCGCGGGCCACCTGCATCAGACTCACCTGGGAGAGCCTGTGCCAATGCAGAATCCGGTCCGCGCTGGGGCAGTCTTTGGAGTGGAGCCCTGGAGCGTGCATTCGGCGTCCCCGGGCGACTCTGGGTGCACTAAAGTTTGAGAGGCAGCGTGTGTGTGTGTGTGTGTGTGTGTGTGTGTGTGTGTGTGTGTGTTTGGGGCGTGTGACTGTGGGGGCATGCATACACGCAGATCAACACGACTGGCTTGAGTGCGGACTGGGAAGGGGTGAGGCCTCACTGCCCCTAGGTCTGGGGCGAGGTTCACAGCGTGGCCTCCCACGACTTCTCCACGCTGTAGGTTGGAAAGAGCAGGGGTCAAGGTAGGTGTGACCTCCGGAAGCCAAGGGCCTGCCCCCACGTGGCCTGGAAGAGGGGGCACAGAGGGCTTGGCAGAGCCTTGAGGCATGTGGGACGCCCAGCCCAGGGGCCAAGTGCTGGAAGTCAGTCTGACTTCTTGCCCTGAGTTCAGGAGGGCTTCTGGCCCCCCTTCCCTGCCGCACAGTTGTGTTGGTTGCTGTTTCAGGCCAGAGGAGCTGACAGGAAAGGACCTCAGGTTGTTTATCTACCTGGCCCAGGATGCTTTTGCCTCACCCTCACTCAGCCACTCCAGCGGAGAGATGGGCTCTCCTATGGCGGTGGAAGGGCTGTGGGCTACTCTTGACTGCCAGGACAATTTTCCTATTAAGACCACTCCCTTGTTTCAGGAGAAGGTGGATGGTGCCCACTCAGTGCTGGAGACAGGGAATCCCCGGGGTTGACAGTGCTTGGGCTCACCCTTTCTCTCATGTCCAGCCCTCACCTGCCTCCCACCCAAGACAAGTTGTGGGGTCCTGGACTCAGGCTTCCAAGTGCATTTACCGAAAGTTAGGAGAGTTTGGCCGGTGGGAACAGAGGACTTTTTTGACTCCTAATATTACCAAGTCTGATGACATGGAGGATTCCAGAAATTAGAATTCTCCTTATAAAATCCTTTAGACCAGCGGCTGCTTAATTGATCTGCATGTTTACTGGAAATAATTCTGAAATCATGTATTGAGGTCCTGCTGTGGCCAGAAAGGATAGGAGGCCTGGGGGCAGAGGTGGAACCAAACCTCCTGCCCCCAGTTGACCGGGTTATTTGGCAAATGGTACTGCCTCCCACCACACAGTCAGGTTCAGGTGTCTCTGAGACTTTCCCCAAGGCTTTCACGGTGCATTTAATCAGAAGTGCTCTGAGTGTCTTTCAGAGTCGAGCTCCCGAGGGGAATGCTTAATCCTACCCCGGAGTTTCGTCGGCCAACATTCACGCTGTGTCTACACAAACAGAATCATGGGCCGAGGTGAAGCGATGATCCGTTTCCAGATGGGGCCTCCTGTAGGTAGGAAAAGGAAGCCAGGGGATTGATTCAGGTGGACGGAGAGAGCGTCTGGGAAAGGCGCTGATGGTAAAGGTTTTCGTTATTCAGACTAGTTTTCGTGTCGATCCAATTCATTGGAAAGTGCCTTGACTCTTCTGGTTCCCACCCTGGGAGACCCTGGCCAACTGCGATAAGCCTCACTCCTGAGAGGACACGTCTGAGGTACAGGTGGAGGCTGAGGCCGGTTGCCTACCCTGCCTGGCACTTCCTAGAAGAAACCGAGGTCTCCTTTTGTTCCTCTCGTCTGTAGGAGCCTGGTCAATGGAACGTTCTCGGAAATCAAGGACCGAATGTTTTCCCATCTGCCTTCCCTGCAGCTGCTGTGAGTACAGGATTTCTCTCTGGCAACTGAGGGCCCCTGCCTGGGGTGTGGGCCTTGAAGGGTGCTCTCTGCCTCTTCGGCGTCCATCCTTCCTAAAATAGCCCAGCTCCATGAGTAAAGTGGCTGGCTCTTGGTGTTAATTTGCCCTGTGGTGTCCCCAACCAAGCACCAAGGCTCCTGTTCCGTTTTCTTTCCTTAGTTTGGTACATGGTTTCCTTGAGGTTTTATTGGAGATCCCAACACCCAGATCCAACCACTGGGGAGGTAATCACATTGAACCATGACCACAATGTCATGAACTCTTTCCCGGACACCTCACTTGAAAAGAAAACTTACATTTTGAAATCTTAATGTTCTGGCAATAAATAAAACTTTTTCTAGTTGATTGAGTTTAAGCAGGGTGTTCTTTTATCATCGTATCCTTATGAGGAGGACATTTAAATTTTCCCATTTGACAGATGAGGAAATTGAACCCAGGGATGTTAAGTAATGTACTCCAAGTCACAAAGCCAGGATTCTAACCCAGGACCCAAAGCCCACACTCATAACTACTCTTCGCCCCCGCCCCTCTTGGTGAAATGTCCGTCACCGGGGTGAGTGGCCATGTCGTGTGTGCCCTGTAATCCAGACTGGTTAATGTTTGCTGATAAAAAAAAAGTGTCCGAAAAGCAGTTTTCAAAAACACGTCAGTGACAGGCAAGAAAATGAGCATACCTCATTCTCTTTATATCGGTTTCTTAATTTTTTGTTTGTTTGTTTTTTGAATCTGAGTCTCACTCTGTCACCCAGGCTGGAGTACAGTGGCACGCTCACAGCTACTGCAGGCTTCGCCTTCTGGGCTCAGGCAATCCTTCTGCCTCAGCCTTTCAAGTAGCTGGGACTACAGGTGCACTGCATGCCTAGCTAATTTTTTGATCTATTATAGAGGTTTGCCAAGTTGTCCAGGCTGGTCTTGAACTCCTGGGCTCAGGCAGTCCTTTCGCCTCCACCTCCCAAACTGCTGGGAGTACAGGCATGAACCACCATGCCTGGCTTTAAATTCGAGATGAGATTGGAATTAAAACAAGCAATCTGCTGCAGAAAAACACAGAGAAATTAAATATAGGAGATCAGTGCTCACCCTAAATATACTTGCTCTTGGCCAGGTGTGGTGGCTCACATCTGTAATCCCAGCACTTTGGGAGGCCGAGGCAGGAGGATTGCTTGAGGCCAGAAGTTCAAGACCAGCCTGGTCAACATAGCAAGACCTTGTCTCTACAAAAAAACCCCCCCAAAACAAAAACTAGTCAGGCGTGGTGGTGTACTCTTGTAGTCCCAGCTACTCGGGAGGCTGAGGCAGAAAGAGATCCTGAGCCCAGGAGGTTGAGGCTGCAGCTAGCTGTGAGCATGTCACTGCACTTTAGCCTGGGCAACAGAGTGAGACCCCAACTTAAAAAATAAAATTATAAAAATAAAATAAAAAAATAAATTTGCTCTTGATATTGCTCTTGAAATGTTATATGCTTACTGATAACATTATACTTAACATTTTAAAGTCTGACCTCTCTTAGAAATTGCAGTGCTATTGAAATATACTTTCCACATAACAGAAATACAATTTCAAGTACTCTTTGCCAATAGACTATAGTGGTGACTCAGACAGAAAACTATGTAGTGATAGTCTTCCGAAGGTTTCTTAAACTTTAAAAATTGTTTCTCATGGGAATGTATAATATAGGAGATAGGTTTTTGTTGTTGTGGGTTTTTGTTTTTGTTTTTGTTTTGTCCCAGCTGTGTGACTTTGGTCAGGTCCCTTAACTTATCTGGGCTCAAATGTCTCTAAAAACAAATTTGGATTAGATCTTTTTAGATTTCTCATTCCATGATTGCTTTTACATCATAGAACATTCACTGGCTGTTAAGTTGTGCTGAGTGTTAGAATGTTTCAAAATAATAACTATCAGGTCATATTTACTGAGACCCCACAGGGAAGAGAGGCATACATTTTTGGCAATGACTAGAAAACCTGGCCAAAAGGAAATCACCGGCCATTGTCTCCATCAGCAGACTGTGAGAGTCAGGTTGGGGACCTAATGGGTTGTTCTTAGGCCGAGAGGAACCTATGTGCCCACTGATCAGACACAGCAATTGAAATAGAAATGGCTTCACCGTGTGGCTTCCGAGTTTTACATCTCTGTGTTGAAATCTGTCCCTTATTTTCAGATTGCTGAATTCTAACTCATTCACGGTCATCCGGGATGACGCGTTCGCTGGACTTTTTCATCTTGAATACCTGTAAGTTTCGGGCTTTGTCTAGGTGCCGAGTATGTGCTATCTCAGTAGAATGGCCAGATTGCTTTTTGTGCTGGACCAGCATCTCTGCGAGGATTTTAGGGGTGGAGAAATGGAGACAGTCCCATTCTCTTTTCAGCACTGACCTTTTCTAGTGCACTTGTTTATAAACATGCCGGGGCAGGAGTGGGCTGGAGACAAAAGAGGGAGAAGGAGGGATGCTCATTCATTCTCTGCTGACATTTAATTTGTCACGTAGTAAGCACAATTGAAAATTGCATTGGGTATTTTTACCTCTCGTAACTAGGCATAGATTTGCTGATCAGCCAGAAACAGAGCTGAGGGTTACGTCTTTTTGAATATCTCCCTATTTGGGGAGTACAACTTCATGCTTTTCGTTCACTGTCCTATGTCCCCTATGCAGTGTCTCCTTTGAGCTGCTGTTAAGAGTCTAATTTTTTTTTCTCCTACAAAAACAAAAACGGTCAGTTTCCCCCTTTTTGGATGTGCAGTACTTTTTTTTCCTAGCAATGAGCGTTGCCCTTGTTCTGAATGCTGCCTTTCCTCACTTCCCTGTCCTTTCTCCCCTGTAAATTTTTTCATCCTTATCTTTGGTAACTTTGTAATAATGCTAATCCTGCTATCAGATTGGATTTCCTTACTTAGCATTCAGAGGATTTTTAAAGTCTTGTCTTTGCTTTTTTATCTGAGTTCGACAAGTAGGTGTTGGAATTCCAGATACATCCTGGGTATAAGAAAGCTCTCTGCTGATTTTGTGTCTTGAGGAAAGACGTCTCTGGAGGGACTATTTCTCCAGAGTACACATAATATGTATACTTTCCTCATACTCTAATTGTATATGTAATATGCACAATGTGGCAAAGAGGCGGTGCGAAATCCAACAAGGGTCTATCAAAGCATACAAACAACTGATGGATGTAATAAGTGGAAAGCGACAAGTTTCTTCTTACAGGCAGCTCACCTTCCTGTCAAGGTCACTGGGGAGGAAGTGAGCTGATCACTTGACATTGAAGTCTGTGACTGGAGACACCTGACTTTTAGAAAACAAGCATCTGAAAGTTCTCAGCGCAAGAGTCAAGAATGATGTCGTGGATGGTGCGGTGTTGCAAAGCCTCTCCCAAAGACCCTCTTCAATTTGACGTAACGCAATGCTAGAAACTCAGCTTTAGTCCTCAGTAGCCGTAGGGAATAGTTATAGTGCATTCGTGTCATAACTTTCCCACAAAGAACTTAAAGCATGGCTAGTGTTCTTATGGTAAGATCCCATGGGCAAGCCTGGTGCCATTTTAGTACAGAGAAAGAGGTTTCATCTCTCCTCAGCTTCATTCTGCTTCCTTTTTCTAGCGGTTTAGAGATCTTGAGGGTTTCCCTGTCTTGCCACCCATTTGCTCAGAGAGTAGACCATGAAGGACAATGATAAACTCAAGGTTGCTGGGTGCCAGGCTTAATGAACGCTCTCTCGGAAAAACACTTTGATATGGACAAATAAAACAATGGACCTCCCGCAAGCGACGATGATATGAACAAAAATATGAACAGCCAGACACTGTGAAATGTAAGAGGGATTGAGTAGGGAAAATGGAAGCATCCCAGTCTTGCAGAGATATGAGAATTTCTTGCCTTTGTATAGTGCTTTCTTCTCCACCCATCGGGTAAAGATGTTTTTACCCAACGTTGCCAGCTCTGAATTTGAAGACTTCCATGCTGCTTCTGGAAGGAGTGTGGAACACATACTCGTGTGTGTTCTTGGATGCTTGCCCTGCTCCCGCGTGAAATTTGGGGTGGTTGACCTAGTCTTCAGAGATGAACTTTTATAATTCATGAATGCTTTTAGATTTTATTTCAAAAGCATAGCAATATTTTTTTCAGAGATATTAAGCACAGAAAATGCATTCTAGTTATGCTGTTGTTCTTCTTAGGTTCATCGAAGGGAACAAAATAGAAACCATTTCAAGAAATGCCTTTCGTGGCCTCCGTGACCTGACTCACCTGTAAGTCCTATAAAACGTGTGGTAAATCCTGTCATGTATGTAGTAAGATTCAGTTCCTGGTGCCCCTCTCTTTCTTGACTGTTATTTCCATATTGTCAGATTCTCTGAAGGAAACCCATTTCTAGGTTGCAAAAGAGGTTTCTTTATTGTCGATCAGACACTGGCTCGGTGTGACTACTCACACACTGGGCTTTATGGTCTACTCTGTCATCTTGAACCGCAGTTCCAGACCACATGACTGCATGTGGCATGAGGAGCACTGAGGTGTGAGGGGCCACACAAGGAGGAGACAGGCAGGAAGTCAAAGTGCCTCTTAGACCTACTTGGTGCCAGACATTTGGTGCTTAATGAGCCTTTTCCTCTTTATCGTCCATGATAATCTGTGAGTCCCCATTTTACAGATTTGGAAACCAAGGTTCAGATGACTCTGTTCAATGTAGGATCAGAATAGGACGAAGTGGAATAGAGACGTTTTTGCGCCTCCTCTCATTTGAACGCAAATCGCTTTTTCTTTTATGTTGGATTAATCTGCAGCTTCAGCTAAGCTCAATGGTTCTTTAATAGCTTTCTGGAAAAAAAAATTAACAAATTGATTTGAATTGGCATGTCAGAATGAAGCAAGTACACGTTTAGCAAATTTATAAAACTGGAAAAAAATAGTGACCGTGTTTATGAAAATGTAAAAATAGTCATTGTCTTGGTAGGAGTAGTTTGTTAGCCAGGACCAAGGTCCCATTTCTTGATAGATATTTTGTGTTCGAGTAAGATAACGCATGTCTCGTCTCCATAGTCAGCCTGTCTGCTGTAAATAGGAAATTAGGGAAAATTGGGGGAGCTTTGACTTAGGGGTGTTGGGCAGGGGTGGTTGTAACTTCAGCATGTGTAACGTGACTGATATCGTATGGACACAGTCAATCAATGAGACAGTTGTCCACATCAAGCCCTGATATTGGTAAAGGTGTCTGTCAATAGGCCTTGTGGGCATTTGATTCTGGATTGTTCCCAGGCAGACATTCTGGCTAAGTTAAAGCCTTCAGGACAAGAGATGAGAGAGTGGGTGGGGGATGTTTAAACATCTGGATCACACAGCTGGTACTAGAGAGTGTCACACTCTTGTTAGCATTATTGCTCTAAACTTTGCTGCCTGTCGAAGTTTTGATATTTTTTTCAGATTCAATCTAGGTGTCAAATCTCCACATTCCAGTAGAGGCCAGGATTACAGTTTTGGGGGTTGCATAGACTTGGGTTCAAATTTCAAGGTCATCATTGAAATTAATATTAATATTACTTTCATTATTCATCTTAATATTAATATTACTTAGCTTTTCTCACCCTTAGTATTCTCCTCCTTAAAAAGGGGATGGCTGTGCTGACTTCACGGGATTGATGTACATAATGGGTTAATGCTTGCTTGCAAAACATCCAGCCCATTAACCATAGTAATCATAGTAAATGCTCCAGGTAGGGTTATCATCATCATCATCACCAGCATCATCATCTTCACCATCATCATCATCACCAGCAACATCTTTCCCTCCCTCTACTCATTAAGAAGTCTCAATTTTCTCCATGGACTGCTAATTAGCCTCGGCAGTTTGGGTGGCCAGACAGGGTCTGCTAAGAGGACAGCTGTGGGTGTCTGGAGGGGAACAGCTGTGGCCAGATAGTCTGGTTCCCAGAAGTCAGGAATTAGGGGCTTTGTTTTTGAGTAAAAGCTCTGGGCAGATTATAAGCAAAGCCTGTGTGACCATCTGAGTTAGCCCAGATGGAGACTTTCATTTGCCCAATTGGCTACGGTTCTTCTGTCAGTAGGAGGCTATGAACCTGCAGGTCTCGAGCATGGATATTTGCATATCTTTGTGCATGTGTGCGGAGTGTCCACCGGTGCATGGATTTATATGCGTGCATGGACACAATTGTGTTTGTGTGTGCATGCTTGTATGCTTATTCCATGTGTTATGTGTGCATGTGTTTAAGAGGCACCTCCTTTCCTGTGTGACACACACAAAGCACAGATACAGAGGGAGTGAGAGAGTCCTGAGCTTGGGTCCAGAGCACACCGGATGCATTGGTGGAGAACCCAACTCATCCCAGTGAGTACGACCACTTTGCAGTCAAGCCTGCAGGGCCCCCCTCTTCCCATCTCTCCAGCCTCATTTCCTTGAGTGTCCTCAGAACAATTGGACTCTTAGTTCCCCCTGACCTTCGCCCCATGCACACCCAGATCATTCCATTGCTGGTTTTTCCTAACATTCTTTTCTTCTCCTGGGGTGCTGTTTCTTCTGCGTCCAGTCTCCCAGAATCTACCCTTTTAGTCAAAGTCTAGATTAAGTTCTTTCTCTACCATGAAGCCATTCCCACCTCCTTCTTCACCCTTCCTGTTGGCTTCATGCAGCCAGCATTTGACTGTCTACACTGGCCATGCTGGTCGGTGCTGGTTCATGGGTGTTAGTTTGCTTTCCCAGCAGTGTCAAAATCTCCTCGAGGACAAGCCCCTTGCCAAGCTTCCATGAACTCTGCTCTTACCTCATTGTCTAGCACAGGGCTAAACAATAGGACACACTTTCTGATTCGCTACTTGACCAATGGGTTCCTTGTCCTACTTGGCGATGGGTTCCTTACAGAGCTGGGTTTATCCATGGGTACTCTACTTCTGGGTGAGTCAGGTGACTTTTACAGTTGACTCCTCAAGGCTAGAAATGTATTTAGTAATTAAAGCATTTAATACATTGTTTAAAGAATGAATTGATCTTCCTCCCAACTCTCACTCCCTTTAAAAAACAACAACAACAACAACAACTTTTGAGTAAACAGAAGATATCAACTCTCTAAAGTTCACTCCTATCTGGAAGCTGCTCATTTAAATTATCTGATTTTTATCTTTTATAAACTTTCCTAAAACCAACAGACTCATAGGTAAAGAAAACATAGATCAGGTTTCAAAGCATTGAAAGAACTGTGCCAACCTGTAACTAAAATCTAGAACATTTGTTTCCAGCAGTCTCATAAAGCCCAGGGGACAGAGAGCTGTTAAATGGTTTTAGAAATGAAGTAGGTGCCATGAATTTGTAGACAAAATGAAGTCGAAAGGGAGGCATTAAGCACTTAGTGTGAGTGGGGTGGATATGGATAAGCTATCTAGATAATTCTGCTTTTTGAATTCTAAATTGAACACTTGGAACAATTGCTAAACACTCTGCTTTTTTTTTTATCCTTTTGGCTTTTACCATTTTGTATATTTTTATAATTTCAATACAATAACTTTCAATTAGCCAAGGTTTTTAGCTAAATAATTAGCATTTAATCAGCTAAAACACTTTTGTTCTTTACAGAATAAGTGACCAACTAGGGAAAAAAAGAGCAAACATCCCCTTTTAAAAATTTTCAAAAATTCCTTCCAGAGTATCTTCAGTCTATTTTCCAACACATTCTAAAAATGTACAAATAAATCACTTAGAAAGGAAGGGTAAAATAGTATATGAAATTGTATTTTAATCCATTGTGGTTACCGAGATGAGAAGGGGCATAATTCAGAAACTATGGAGCTTGCCACATTCAGTTAATATCTTGAAGCAAGAGTGTTCGGGTTCAAAGCTTTCTTCCATGCCCAGCTAACTGACTCCATGGAGGAACACTCATTTCTCTAATTTTCTTTCTGGGATATATTATTATGATGCTACAAAGGACTAATTTCATATATATATTAAAGAGGTTGGTGCTGAATTGCTTGCATGCTTATCATTTATATGTTTTGATGTTTGCATTCATATGTGTAAAAGAAAACAAAAATAGGCATCAGATTCTTGGCTGACTCACCTTAGAGTGCGGTGCTTGGGGAAATCACAGACTCAGTGTACAGCGTTTCAACTCCCAGCATCTTTCTCCATCAGCAGCCTTGCAGCATGGACATTCATCTTCAGCAGGATGATGACAGGGCCACTGCAAAATCCTGAATCATCAGAGAAAGAGTTTGATGCTGTTCATTCTAGTCTATTTCCTGGGGGTGGGGAGTGGACTAGGACATCTTAGAAAGATCTTCAGCATTAAGAGCAAAGATGTAAAATGGGCTGGGTGTGGTGGCTCATGCCCGTAGTCCCAGCACTTTGGGAGACTGAGGCAAGAGAATTGCTTGAGCCCAGGGGTTTGAGACCAGCCTGGGAAACTTGGAGAAACCTTGTTTCCACAATAAATAAAAAAATTAGCTGGGTACGACAGTGTGAGCCTGTGGTCCCAGCTACTTGGAAGGCTGAGGCAGAAGGATTGCCTGAGCTCAGCGGGTTGAGGCTGCAGTAGCTGTGAGCGTGCCACTGCAATCCAGCCTGGGCAACTGAGTGAGACTGTGACTCAAAAAAAAAAAAAAAAAAGATTCCGGTCAACCTTTGCTAATGAGAAAATGAAACGAATCATGATCCATCACTTCCGATACTGATTTATAGAGATTTTATTTTGTTTTCCTTGTGGGTTAGACTTGAATGTCTTTATGTAAAAAGTATTTACCAAGTCCTTTCTTAGAGTCACAAACAATAGAATTCACTTAGGTGGACCATTAGGGAACTTCCCCGGAAAGACTGTCTGTCTTCTTTTGTCACTCTCACTTTGGCGCTTCCTTCATTCATTCAACAAAGATATACTGAATACCCACTTGTGTGCCAGGCATTGTTCTAGCAACTGTGGATACAGCAGTGGACAAACAGACATCATTGTGCCCTCTTGTGACTTACGTAGAGGGAGGACACCCAGCCAATGAACAAATAGATAATTAGAACATGTGGTGTGTCAAACAAGGGGGGTGCAATGAAGATCAACAGGGCAGGGAGGGAAACCAGAGTACATGATGGCAGTTGAAGAGGCAATGAAGGGCCCAGTGGGTGTCTGGGGAGAGAGCGTTCCAGGCAGACGAGCAGGCTTGTGTCTCTCCTTGAGGAACAGCAAGGAGGCCAGTGTGGGTGGATCTGAGTAGTCAGAGACCTGTGAGATTCGGTCTCACAGGTAAGCAAGAGTGAACTAGACAACAGAGGGTCTTGCATGCCACCAAAGGGACTTTGACTTTGGTTCCAAGAAACATGGGGAGCCATCGGAAGTCGAACAAACATACATAGGAGCTTTTAAAAAATGCTTGTTTCAGAAACAAAACAAGAAAACTTATATCATAATCCAGCATCTCTAATGATAGCTTTGTGTAACTAAACTCATTTTTTTTTTCAAAAATCTTAGTACGGATGCCAAAGCTCTGCTTTAAGTCATTGGCTTTATTGAAAGGGATTTGAGGGTGACAAGGCTGAGATCATAACCACATTAAAATGTGACTTTCTGGTTCTAGTTCTTTGGCCAATAACCACATAAAAACACTACCCAGGGATGTCTTCAGCGATTTAGACTCTCTGATTGAACTGTAAGTAATGAAATTAAGTTATGTGTGCTTGTCATTGTGCTGCAGTTAATCATGTCTCTCAGTCCTCTCACCCCCTTCCCTGCATTTCTTTTATGCGGTAGTGAAAGATCTATAACCAAGTAGTACGTCCTGGGAAATAGCATCGTTTGTATTGTGTTGGATTGTGCTATTTTATGCTTGGTACCACAAGGCCAGTGGTAAAGTAGGCTTGCTGGGGGGAGGTCCCCTTCCCTGAGATAGTGTGTCCACCTGCTTTATCTTCTAATGCTTGTTACTTTTCACCGGTTGTAGTTTAACAAAAGCTTGAAGTTTCTAAATGTGTTAAATGTGTTTGTGAAAACTGTCTCCCCCCCGTGTCCTGTTTGTATTTACAAGAACCTGTGTTTGGGGGTGTTCTATCATCCCTCCCCCACTTCCAGCCTGGCACTGTGACAACTTAAAGAGAGTTTGGAGAGATGGTGATATGTCATCCCTGAGAGCTCTCTGTGTGCTATACTGTTAAAATCATGGACGCTGAGGAGCATTAAATAAAGTCCGTGATAAGTACAAGAAACAAGATATGTGAAACACAAAATTTTTTAAATTCCATTTTTAGGAGGTTTTACATATATCAGGATGTTAATAATGCTGGAGTTTCGTATTACTACCAAAGCATGTAGGCATGTCAATTTCTCTAGACGTTTGTTTTGTTTTGATTCTTAGAGACTTAAGGGGTAATAAATTTGAATGTGACTGCAAAGCCAAGTGGCTGTATCTGTGGTTGAAGATGACAAATTCCACTGTTTCCGATGTGCTATGTATCGGTCCACCAGAGTATCAGGAAAAGAAGCTAAATGATGTGACCAGCTTTGACTACGAATGCACAACTACGGGTATGTAGAACCCATATCATCAAAGATGGATGTTTAGGAGAATCTCTTTGTTTTTCTTTAGACTGTCTACAGGGAGCAGGAAAAAGTGAATGTAGAAGTTTTCTCTCGAAATTATTTTAGAGAAAGTTTAAGCATTCTAAAAAAGAAATGAATCAATGTGGTCAGGAAAATATCTCAAAAGTTTGGGAGGATTTTTGGTAACTATACTTAACTTTAACTTAGATTCTTTACAAAATTTGGATTTCTCCAAGGGTTTCTTTTTTCTCTTTAAGGACAGGGTATACATGTGTGGGTTTGGCATGAGAACATTTTCAAATCAGACCAGTTTTCATGGAACCTCAGTGCAGTGAGGTCTAAATTACTCTTTTGTCACTGTTCTCTTGCTTCCATAAGAAGTATGCTGGAAATTTAACTAATAATTCCCTACTTTTAATGTTTTAATTTTTATTTTTTTTTGAGTTGAAGTCTCACTCTGTCACCCAGGCTGGAATGCAGTGGCATGCTCACAGCCACCGCAGCCTCAAACTTCTGGGCTCAGGCAATCCTTCCGCCTCAGCCTTCCAAGTAGCTGGAACTACAGGTGTGTGCTACCACGCCCAGCTAATTTTATGATTTATTGTAGAGACAAGGTCTTGCCAAGTTGCCCGGGCTGGTCTCGAACCCCTGGGCTCAGGCAAGTCCTCTAGCTTCGACCTCCCAAAGTGCTGGGATTATGGGCTTGAACCATGGTGCCCGGCCAACACCACACTTTTAAATCTACAAACTACTTTATAGTTTCATGTAAAAAACCCCAGATAGCCAGATAAATTATAACCAATGGCAAAATTAACAACTTATAAGTTAATGTAAGTTAACTAGTTGTCAAAAGAAGAAAGCTCACATTGAGGACTGCCTAAAGCTTTCCAGTGTATACATTTTTCAGGTTGTAAGATAAAATTAATGTATTAACTATGTCACCTGAGACCAGATGAGTATCCCCATCTGGAAGGCTTGGGGTGGAGTTTCTATAGCTTCTAAAGCTAGATTTGAAAGGAGAGAGGGTCAATCCATAGTAGGAAACCTGCTTACCAGATTTATAAAAATAAACATTTAGGCTGAGAGTTGATATCTACAAAGCCTCAAATAATGTCAGGAGAAGCAGCAGGAATGAAAACTTAGAAAACAGTTATAGGAACTCAAACGACACCAAAACTCCAGGACAAAGTTCCTGCCACCACCTCCCAACAAATAAACAAAACCCCACAAAGTCAAAATCATTCCTAGATATCTTTGTAAATAAGGGACCCTACACGTCCTGCTATTTTCTGATAGAAAACCAAAGTCTCAGGGACATCCCTTGTCTTTCATCACCAAGTAGGGGCTTCCCCAGCTGTGTAGATGACAGGTGCCCCTTTGCCAGCTGAGGCCACTAACAGGTTCTTTATTGTATTTTAGGGCCAGTGCAATAAATCATAGGTCACAGCCGACCACATTTGCATGCAAAGGTAGTTTTCGAGACCATTTGGTATTAAATGTTAAGCCAGAGTGTGCTGGCACCCCTCTCTGCCTTTTCTCTAACTGTTCTGGAGAGTTCTCTAAACCCCAGGGTGGAATGAGCAGTTTTTCCATTGTTCTCTTCACACCTGGTCGCAGTGTATGAAGACTTTGCCAGTCTCTGAGAGAAGTGGCATGGCTGCAGAGGGCCATGGAAATAGAAAATAGCATATACAAGAGAACACGTTTGCTGACCTTAGGGCCTTGTAGAAATGACCTAGGCTCTGAGAGTTGTTATTGGAATGGATGTGGCTTGGAACTGAGGTAGCCGGGTCCTGAAAACCATCCTAAACCTGGGGCCTGTGGGTTCGCAGGAGCCTCCAACACATTGTAGGGCCTCCTGTGTCTTATGCAGATCTGTCTTCGCCAACAGCTTCCTCCTCAACTTAGGAAAGTCAGCATGAGGCTTTCTGGCAAAAGGGAGTTGATGACTCTGACTTCACGGTGGTTTCATCCTTTCAGAATCAGGAACGGATTCGCTCTTGCTTATGGTTTTCACTTCCATCGGAAAAAAGTGGTGCAGTAAAGTTGTGTCCCAGCCTCAAATACAGTCCTTTCCGTGTAAGAACTAGGTCAATCAGTTGTGTTTGGGGTTTGAATCTGCTGCTCAGATCAAGCCTCGGCTCCTGGTGCTTCGTGAAAGACTGGGAGGAAATGAGTAAGGACGGAGGGAAAAATGCAAAGCCAGACTCGAGAGTTCACAGTCGGTTATCATATCCTTACTAGTGGTTTAGAAAGAAACACGTTTTCCACGTACGCCGCTTTCCATAATTTAGCTCAGATTTTCAGGAAGGGAGTACATTTTTTCAGGTGGGTGTCTCACCCTGTTTTTCCCAGAGAGAGGAAGTTACTGTTACCATTCTGTTCCCTGGCCAACGGGTGTAATGGATACCACAAAGCCTCCACTGGGCTGTCTCGGCTCTTTAGATCCGTCAGTCCTTCCATAACTCTCCTCTCCAAGTCTATTTTTAGCCACCTCAAAAATCCCTGCTACCTACTGATGATTCCCCGTGTTAGGTGGATAATTCACTAAATTCCTTAGAGAGAGTGAATTTTGCATCCTAATTGTCCTGTTAGCTTCCCTATTTCAGGGCTGATGAAAATGCAAAGAGAAATAATGCATTAATGTGCAGTTTCTCTCTCAGTGGGATCGGCATCATGTATAATTTATTTTCTGCAAGTGCTATAAATAGCTATGTAAAAATCTGTTGATTCTGGTGGGAGAAAGGCCTGAATTGTAAGAGTCCCACTGACATCATGAACTTAATCCGGTGTGAATGGAAGTGGCAGCTCTTTTGCAGAGTGCCATTAATATTTTAACACTGGTAAATTGATGTCATATCAATATGAGTATTTTCGAGATCTTTTCACAGTGAATGGGGTTTGCTGTTTGTGAGAGGAAAGTTACGTTGGGGGTAGGAGGAGATATTGATTGTGTTTTGTTGTTGTTATTGGTTTTGGTTGTTTGTTTTTGAGTTGGGATCTCACTCTGTCACCCAGGTGGTGACATCATGGCTCTCTTGCCATCTCCACCTCCTGGGCTCAGGCAATCCTTCTGCCTCAGCCTCCCATGTAGCTGGACTATAGGCATGCACCACCATGCCCAGCTAATTTTTTTTATTTTTTTGTAGAGACGAGGTCTCACCGTGTTGCCCAGGTTGGTCTTGAACTCCTGGGCTCAAGCAATGGGAGAAGATATTTAAATTCCTCTAGTCCTTTCCTTTGATACCCACAAACACATAGGTACCCATCATTTTCTTTTCACTCCTTTCTTCTTCTCTTTCTCTTCTTTTTTTCCTTTTTTGGGAGTGGGATGGGGTGGGTGGGTCTCCTATTAAGATTTAGACTTGGACTTCAAATGATTTAACAATCTGTGTTATGCTAGATCGTACATAGAAAATATTAGGAAACCACTATCCGGGGAAAGGCCAGATTTGTAAAAGGCTCTCCATTCCGGCAGCTCTTTTTCATCCTGGGATGCTTCAATAGAAACGGAAACGTTTGGTCTGTGCTTTAAATGGCCTGCCTTTTTAAGCAAATGCTCACGTTTCTGAGAATTCAGAGTGCAGTGGAGCTAATGGGAACGAGGAGACAGTGAGTTATGGGCGTCTCGGGAGTGTTTAGAACCTTTGGCAGACTCGGATGAGTCGAATGCAACCGGAGATGTCAGAGAGGAGTTTATAGCCATCTTGGTTGTAATTAAAAGAACACAGCTGTATTCTCTGAGTCCTTTTAGATCCCCGGGAGAGGGAGCACACGATGACTGCGGCCATTTCACCTTCCTTGGCTTGTCTACGTGTGGACCCAGAAACCAGCAAAGCCTCGTGCAGTCAGCACATGCTTTCTGACTTCTACACTGGCGCTGCCAGTGTCCTAGGAGAGGATAGACGTTCACTTTTTTTCTGTTTTTCAGCTTTGACTGAGCCACACTGTTATTTTGGGGGCTGGGTTGAGGGGTGGGGGTAGGACCCCCAACTTGTCCCTGAGTCTTCTAGCAGGCAACAATAACGCTATCGTGGAATACATCAACTACAGAGTGATCACCATAGACCAGCACTGTGCCACGTACTGTCGTTCTCTCTGGCATTTCATCTCTACAGCAACCTTATGACACAGATGTCACCCTCGTTTCACTGATGAAGAACCCGAGGCTCAAGTTTCTTGCCCAAGGTCACGTAGCTAAAAGTGGCAGGGCAAGAATCCAAAGCCCAGTGTGCTTTACCTCCGAGCCCCAGCCCTTCACTGGGATGCTCTGCTCTCTCCCTGGGGGTGGCGGATGGAGTGGTACCCTGGCCACCAGAGCCACTTGTTCACACTCTGCCTCCGTCACCACCTGCCTGTCAGGCTGCAGAAGCAGCCTCCTCTTTGCTCCCAGTGACACAGTGGCCTCCCTCTTCTCCCTGAATCCCTCAGCCGCCCACTGTAGTCTTCTGAGTGGGCCATGGGGCAAGGCCAGGCTTCCCACCCTTGTTGAGCCAACACGCATTTATTAAGCACCCACTGTATACCTAAAACAGAGGGAGAGACACCTGCCAAAGTTACCGTGTATTGAGCATTCACTTTGTGCTAGGCTCCGTGAGTATGCATCATGATAGATGATGCCAAAACGAAGGGAGGAGGTTAAGTCCATTGCCCAAGGTCATTCGGCAAGAAGGTGGTGGCTCAGCTCCTGCATCTTGTCTTAAATGCCATCAAAAGAGATGGGCCTGTCGGTGGCTAGAACAGGGGGGGAGGACTGTCCTTTCTCAGACCTGAGATGGACTTTGCCACTAGCGTTACCTGCCGTAAAGCTTGAGAAGTAAGTGCTGCCGCTGCCATCGTGAGAATAAAGAAAGTGAGCCCTTCAGAGAGAGGCGAGCAGAACAGGGCTGCAGTGTGGGAAATAGTCTCAGGCCGGCTGTCTGTCTCTGGACACAGTGTTTACTCCCAGCCTCATGCTCCCCTCCCCCTTGTCCCTCCCTGCTCCTCCTGCCATCACAGGTCACTGGCTCTTCCCTTCCCCCCTCAACACTCACTCAGTCCTTCTCACCTCCTCCCTGCCTCTATTTCTTTCTATTTCTCCCCGCACTGTCCCTCCTTGACTGTGGAGTGGCCCCAGTCGCTATTCCCATTGGACATCTTCGATGAGGCTTCCAGATCAGCAATTATTTCCTGGATGGCTGTCATGGGCTTGAGTTTTGGAGGACTTAGAGAAGTGCAGGCCCCTGGCCTTCCCTCGAGGAGCCCTCGGTCATGCCACACTGGCTGCATGGCCACGGCTATACACTCACACCTTCTGAGCTCAAGGCTCTGAGATCCCTCCCATAGCTCCAACTTGAACTCTGATATTATTGTTTGGATTCATAGTGAATAATACGATTTAAACAACAGTGCCTTGTTATGAGTCCAGGGAGTCAGGAGAGTCTCATGAAGTGGGCTGGTCCAGGAAGACTTTTCAGAGGAGACTTGAGTAGGGATAGGTAAGGATTGAGTGGAAGAGACAAGCAAAGCCGGGATTTCCTCCTAGGAATGACTTTCCTTAGCCGGGCATCTGCCATGACCCCGTGTTTTACCCAGGGGTCATTCAGGCTACCAAGAAATAGTACACTGAAGCATCTCTGGCTAGGTAAATAACTTAAACTACAGTGTGTGTATGTGTGTGTGTTAGAGTCCCTTTTTTCACTGGATTTCTCTAGTCCTCCCTCCCACCCCCCACGCCAACTAGCCTTGCTTCCAAGGGCATTTTCACCTGTTCTAGGTGATTGTTTCTAGAGTTGGTCATAGCTTAGGAAGCAGTGTAGGTGAGGAGCATTGACTTACCACTAACTGTAAGAGTAGATCTCATGCTTAAATAGGAGGGGATCTGAGTCGCTAAACACCCGGCCGCGCCCCCCCCCCCCCCCCCCCCGGACCCGGGTGCGGCGGTGGGGGGGGTGGGGGGGGGGGGGGCCAAGGGGGCCGCGGGGGGG